>JAQZBX010011606.1:0-42438 GCA_029593785.1 Cabassous unicinctus | reverse complement strand
TATTTATTTAATTTATTTATCCCCCCCTTGCTGCTTGTGCTGCTGTGTCCATTCGCTGCATGTCTTCTCTGTGTCTGCTTATCTCCCCTTTGCTGTGAGGTCTTGCCGCATCAGCCCACGGTGCCTGTGAGCCAGCCTGCCCTCACAAGGAGGCGCCGGGAAGGGAACCCGGGGCCTCTCATATGGTAAACGGGTGCTTTATCCATTGCGCCACACCCGCTTCCTGCCGTGAGGTTGCTGCATCAGCCCACCGCACCGCTCAGGCCGGTGTGCCCTCACAAGGAGGCCTCGGGACGCGAACCCGGGCCTCCCATATGGTAAACGGGGGCTATAGCCACTGAGCCACACCCGCTTCCCTCCCACTCTCTTCTTGCCTCCATGGTTTCTCATGAGAAATCTGAACTTAATCTTGTTGGGATTCTCTTGTACATAACGCATTGCTTTTCTCTTGCAGCTCTCAGGACTCTCCCCTTGTCCTTGGCATTTGATAGTTTGACTATTATGTGTCTGGCTGTGGTTGTCTTCCAGTTTATCCTGTTTGGGGTTCACTGGGAGTCTTAAATGAGCATATTCATGTTTTTCTTTAAATTTGGGAAAATTTATGCCATTATTTCTTTGACTGTTACTCCTGTCCCTTTCTTTCTTTTTTCTCCTTTTGTACTCCCTTGATGTTTACATTGATGTATTTGATGTTGTCCCACAGCTCTCTTTTTGCTTTTTGAAATTCTTTTTTGCTTTCTACTCCTTAGCCTGAGTGATTTCAACTGTCTTCTCTTGACTTCACTATTATATTTTCAGTCAGTTCCAATCTGCTGTTGAAACCTTCCAAGGAATTTTTCATTTAATTTATTGTGGTCTTTAACTCCAGTGTTTTTTTTCAGTTCCTTTTAAAAATCTATGTCTCTTTGTTGAGAACCTCGTATTGTTCCTTCATTGTTTCCTGATGTCTTTTTGTCCTTTCTCTGTGTTTTCCTTTATCTCCTTGAGCATACTGAGGATCATTTTTTTAAAAGTCTTGTCTTCTTTAGTAATGGTTTCTGTATATTAATCTTATTCTTTTAGATGGACCATTTCCTATTTCTTTGTTTGTCTTGTAATCTTTTGTTGTACACTGTACATTTTAATATTCTAAAGTGTTAACTCTAGGATTTAGTTCCGAGCTCTATGTTCTTTAAGTTTGTATCCAAATAGTGATATGGCATAGATTGCCTTGAGTGCCAGAAGCTAACAAAAAAACAAACAAACCAAGGCAAAAAAAAACAAAAAACAAAACACAACTTTCGCAGTCTGCAAATTATCTCTTTGTTGGCTGGTGCCTTCTTTCAGAATTTAGCTCTCCTACCAAGAACATCAACCTATCAGCCTGACATGAATGTGAAGTGCAAAATTCTCTCCATATTTTCTGAGCCTGTGTTTTGTCCTGGGCTCATTCTTGCTCATGGCCTTAAGAATTCCCCCATTAACAGGAATTTGAATGCCTTCTCTACTTCTTATGAAATAGATTTTCCCCTCCCTCCTAGATGTTCTGTTGTATGACTTTAAGCAAATAATTTTTTGCTCCAGGCTGTTTTGACTTAATTGTATCTCAAATACTACTGTCTGCATGGTGCTTCTTCCTGTGGGGAAAATTCTGGGTGGGAAAGACTGAGAGGAGTTTCCTAGTTCAGTCTTTCAAGCTGCCACCCAATAGTTTGGCACCCACATAGAGGCACAGGGGTTACTCTGCTCCCTCTGGAACAGGACCAAGGACCTACAATGGGAGAGCAGATTGGCTCCACACCACATTTGGAATGGGTTGGAGAGTGGCCAGCAAGGATGTCTCAAGCTTCTCCTACAGTTTTTAAAGCTATATTTTCTTGATTTGGCACTCACTCAATTACTGCAACCCTTTAATTGTTTTCTGGAGTTTTGAGGAAGATGGCTCTGCCTATTTTTGCTAATTTCTCAAAGATTCTGTGGGGGAATGACATTGTGGAGCATCTTACGCTACCATCTTGGTCTACTGGATTATGCTTATTTTTAAATAAATAAATATTTAAACATTTCTCTACTTTAATTTCTAATACAATGAACAACAATAGCTATAATCCACATTTTAAAAAGCTTACTAAGATCCTCTATAAATTTTAAGACTGTTAAAAGATCCTGACACCAAGAAGTTTGAGAATGGCTGAGCTGTTTGTATAATTTTCTCCTACTCTACAGCCTCCAAATTAATTATTGTAACTGTCAGTGCCGACATTTTACCCCATACTCACAATAAATACCATTATTTCTGCATGGGCCTGGGGCTATCTCTTGTGTTTGAGAATGGCAGGAAAGCCCAATGGACTCAAAGTATATTGAGTGCAGGGACTGTGTCTTTTTTATCCCCACATCCCCAATATCCAGGCCCACAGCCTAGCACATAGTAGATACTCAGTAAAAAAAAATTTAACTGGATGAACAGAAGTGTTAGTTTGATTGATATAAAATGGAGTTCCTTATTTGCATACATTTTTAAAGAAGAATCTGAAATAATATTAATGTTGCTCAGATGAGACATCTCTGAAGTGCCCTTGCACTCACTGACCTGAGCACACATCAAATAATATTATATTTAAAAATATAACAACAATAGAAACAGTTCATTTGAGTGCTTTGTGAGACAAGCTCTGAGCTAAACACTTTGTATTCATTATCTCATTTATTCCTAATAATTACTCCAGGAGTTAAGTACTATTATTTTTCCCATTTAACAGATTTAAAAACTGACCATTACAGAGCACATAGCTTGCTCAAGGTCACACAATAGTAAGGGCAGACCTTGGATTCTGACTCCACTATAATATCCCACCTAAAATGATGAGAACTGAGTAATTATGCTCATTGTTTCATCCAATTCTCATGGTAACACTGAGTAAGGTGAGAGGCTCAGTTACTGTCCCTGTTAATGAGTGTGGAAACTGAGGCACAGAAGAATCATGCAAATTACCTAAACTCCCACATTAAGTGGGGGGCAGAGCAAAGTCCTACCCAGAGACACCTTCTGCTTGAGTATGGAGCCACTGTCCCTAGAAAATCTATGAACTCAAAAGGAGTTTCAGTTGCTTTATTAATATGTATCAATATAATTGATTTTTTTAAAAAGAAGTTTCACTTGGCCCATTATTTACTGTGACTTCCAAGGACTGCCTCACTACCCTAGGTGGCGACTGACTGTCCTTTATGGACTAAAATCCCATTCAACACAATAATTGATAGATGATTTGAGTACCACTGCTTGATGAATGAAACTGTATATATTAGGTAAAGAGAAAAGCTAGCTTTGTATAGGATAGGGGGGAAGAGTGTGAGAGAGAATTTACAATAGAGGATGTGTGGAAATGGAAATAGAGGTGAGAAACACTGACTTTTTTGGCAACTATTCCTATCCATAGGTTTTTTCCTGAGATATAAAGACAAGCAAGCAATGGATTAAAAAATAGGACTGTGTTTCAGGTTTTTTACTAATACTAGCTATATGGCCTAGAGTAAGTCACAGTGTCCCTGAATCTCAGTTTTTTATAAATACATTGAGAAGTTGCACTAGATCAATAATTTTCTACTTCCTCCCCACAGCACCCCCAGTCTCATAGTGTAACTCTCAATACATTATGCATCTCTCCAGAAATAGTATTTATTGCCTATACAAGCTACAAACACACATGCACATACATATATTTTTTTTCACATAAATAGAATTATACTATGCATATTTTTCTGAAACTTATATTTTCTACTCAATTACCATCTTAAAGATCTTTCTCTAACAATAAATAGATTTATTTTTCCTTTAAAAACAGTTATTTACTATTACATTGTATGAAGACACCAAAATTTATTTTAGATAGACCTTATTGAAAGGAGTTTAGGTTGTTTTTATTTTTTGTTATTATAAACATTGTCACAGTAAACCTCCTGGAGCAATTTAAATCTTCAGTTTTTGGCAGAGAATGCATCATTCTTTGCGGAACTCCTGAAGTACTGCCACAAAACCCTAGGGTTCCAGGAAGCACAGTTTGAAAACCACTAAACATGACGATCTTAAATTTCCTCTTCCCACAATTATATAAATCTCCTTTAACCTTTAGGGTTTATTTCATTCACACAATATTTTGTAGTATCTCATAAGAGTTTCCTGTGGGTAGGTATGTTTTGCCTCTTAAGTAAGATTGTAATTGGTTTAAGGCTCCTGGTTATTTGGCATCTTTTTAAATTCATCAAAGCCTAACGTAACATTGAAGTAGGCATAAGAAGGGCTCAATAAATATTTGCTGAATGGTGTTGGAAGAAGACTGGGTTTTTGGAACAGAATACTTAGCTATACTTCTCTATTGCATTTTGTTCAAATAAGAGTTGTGGGTACCTACAGTTAATGCAGATTTCAATGTAGTGAGAGTCAATGGACTAGAGCAGATGTTCTTAACCTTTTTTGTTCCACGACCCTTTTGCAAGTCAGGTGAAAACCACAGACCCCTTACTAAGTCCACACTGTACTGTGTATTATATAATAAATATATCACACCCGCACCAACACGTCCCCACAAGAATAATGTTTCTTTGAATTTCAATTCAAGCACATAGACCCCTTGTTAAGAACCCCTGGACTAGAGGCAGTTTAGGTTATCACTCAGATAGGGCCATGAAGGTAAAGGGATAGTCCCTCCATGCATGTTTTGCATTTCCAGGGTTGTCAGCCTTGCATAATGCTGGAGGCACCATTCATATTCTAGTCTATGTAAATGGCGCCTCCTAGAGTTGTACTCCAGTTGGTTAAAATTCACACAGAATACAATATGAACTGTGCCTCCCAGAGTTGTGAGGGCAGTGGTAAAATAAATATTATCCTCTCCTTTATTCTCAGGAACTCTGTTCTATCCATCATCTACTCCATCACCTGGCTCTCCAGTCCCTCCTATTCATTTGCTCTTTCCATAGAAGCATACTTGTCCCTTTCCTCATCTTAGTAATAGTTATGATGATGATGATGATGACAGTGATGATGAATCCTTTGCCCACATTATATCTCTCTACTTTCACTCATGAAACTCCTTGAAAGAATAATCTACATTCCTATCCTCAACTTTACGACCACTCCACAGGGTGCTTTTCAGTCTTCATCTTACTTGACCCCTTTGTGGCATTATCCACTATTTACTAATCCTTCTTGGAAGCTCTCTCCTTCCTCCCTTTTTTTGATGCTATTTTTCCCTGATTTCTCCCCCCCTCCCCCCCTTCTCGGTTTACCTCTCAGGCTCCTTCAGGAGATCTTCTTTCTCTGCTCACTCCTCATATCTTGTCTCCTGGGGCTCATCCTTTGGCTCTGTTATTCTCAATCTATTCCCTTTCTGGTTTGTTGCTCTTCAAGTGAACAGCTTCCCCTAAAAATTGCTCCTCCTTCTGGTTCCATATATTAGTGAATAAACCACCCTCCACCCAGATGCCCAGGCCTGAAAACTTGGAGTCTTCCTTGACTTTACTGTCTTTCTCATCCCTAACAATCAGTCACCAGGTCCAGTCAGTCTTAACCTTCAAATATACTCAAATCTGTTTACACACTCTTATCCCACAGTTATTCTCTAGGCAGACCACCATCTTCCTGGAGTATTGCAATAGCCTCCTAACTGGACATGCTGCCTGCAGTCCAGGTCTTTCCAATTCATTGTGCTTAGGGTGAACTTAAAACATAAATCTGTTAATCTAATCTAATCTAATCTAATCTAAACATTAATCTGTTAATCTAAAACATAAATCTGCTCAAATAAATCAGATGTCTAAAATTTTTGATAGTTTCCTATACCAGTCAGGATCAAGTCCAAATATCTTTGCTTAGTATAAAATGTCTTTCTAATCTTACCCTGTGTATCTCTCAGCTTCATCTTCCACTACCCCTTCCATATCATTCCTCCTTGTGTTCACACACACACTTTCTTCTTGGAATAGTTTTTCCTATTTTTACTTCCTTCTTCATAACACCAACTTTCATCATTCTTATATATCTACCTCAAGCATCATCTCCTCTAGGAAGCCATCGCAAGCCTTGTTCTCATTTAGACTACTCTCTCAGTCTGTGCTTGCACAGGTCTTGAATATATCTTTCTCTTAGCATTTGCTGATATGTGGTACAATCACTGACCGACTTTTCTACCTCCACTAAGTTGTAACCACTTGATATCTTTTTTTACTTTGTATTTCCAACACTTAGAACAAAGAAAAAATGTTTGTTGGATGAGTGAATGAATGAATAAGATTTATTTTGATGGTATTATTTTGAGGAAGAGTGCCTATTTTTGTTAAATCTGAATGTCAAGTTCTTGGAAATTTAATAAATAGATTTTAAATTTTTTTCATGATTATTTTGAAACTGGATTGAGTTACAATTGGACCAAAGTACTTTAAAGCAAATGAAAATTCTTCTTTGACATTCTTCCTTTTACATAATTCCTTCCATTATATTATTAGAAAAAACGTGGTCAATAAAATATTTTCTACTATAGAAAAAAAGTGAAGCTGATATCTGTATTTGTTGTTGTTTTTTGTTTTTTTTTTTTAGTATTATCAAATAAAGGTTTAAAAGAAGTGCTCAAGTTGGGGGGAAAACAGATCTTATAATACCATTTTTAAAAATGAAATGGGAATGTTTTCTTTTTTACTGCTCTACTCTTGTCATCTATATAGCTTTTTATTCTATTCTTGTTTTTTTCTGTATTCATGTTTCTCCCTTGAACTTCTTATCTCTTATCCCTTATGGTCTTGTTTTATCTCTCACTCAACCATTTTCCTCCAGGTTTTTTAAGTCCATCTCTTCCCCTCGCCAGGCTCTCCAGGCTTTCTTTGCCCCCTGACCCCTCCTTCCTCCCCCAGGACTGTATTTCCCCTGCCTTCATTTGCCCCCCAGTAGCCTAAGCCCAGTGGTACTAGAATTGGAACTGGCACTCTGACAAAAAGAACAGTTACAAAGAAAACTTTACTCATAAAGAAAGAGACAAGTATCTTAAAAATATCTGTGGGAAGGTGTTTGCTAAGTCATCTGCTCCTTCAGATGTGGAACTTTCAACAATATGGTTTCCAGTTTGGTGGAGGTGGGCAAGCAGTGCCTTGTCGGGCTGAATGACTGAGCAGATGAGAGGAATTACAGACCTCAGGAACTTAGCCTTGAGTTTAATTCAAGATTTCCCCCCTTATCCCTGTTCTTTCTTTCTTTCTAAAATCCAGTTACAGGAATTCAAAGGGCCAAACTCTGCCCTCAGATGTGAGTCATGACTCCCACTGAAGCTGAGAAGCTCATATGAATGTATTCAAAGGAAGTATTGGGCCTTAGGGACTCCGGTTAAATAACAACAGCACAGTCATTTGTTTGCTTATTTGCTTAAACCTTTATAAAAGAAGCAGAAAGCCTGCTGTACCTGAAAGCTTTTTTATAATCATTTAAAAAATACACAGTAGAATTTAAATTCCCACAGTAGAGCTCCTGCATTATAGCACAAATAATAACAGTCTATCTCACCCTGTGCCCTAGGTCCAGGAGAACACCATAGGAAAAGAAGGAGGAATGAATTTCTAACGTGCCAGCCTTTCACTGAGAAAGTTCTGTTTTTATCCCTAGGGAACTCAACACCAGGGACTGAAATTCAGTGTTCCCTGTAAACTGCATAAAATACCTAAACAGCTTTTATTTTATTGAGCTAGGCTGAAGGTAACAACGGCCACTCTGCTAGCTTTAGGGGAAAAAAAGACATACAAGCTCAACTTCCACCCCGAGACTTCTCTCTGTAAGGCCCTCCTCTACTAGTTTACCAGCGCTTTCGTCTTAGTCTCTTGGGTTTGCTTCCACAGAAAATCAAAATTGTATCCAATATCGGTTCTTTTCACTATCCTTCTCCCATGAGGTATTTTCCTTCATACTAGTACAAAATCACCATATATTATTTCATCAAGATAATGATAATATCAGATATTTTTAAATGGATTATTTCTCTAGAGATTTGTAAGAACTTTATACTCTCCCATTCTTGTTATAATATATTTTTTAATTTTTTAAAATATTTTATTTTATTAAAATTTTTATTGGTGTAAAAGATGTAATATGCCAACCACTATAAAACAAAAATACAGAGATAAATAATGTAAAAAGTGAAAGTTTTCTTCAATTCTATTTCCCAGAGGGAATGTCCATTAGCAGTTCCCATAGTATTTATGTTTAAACTTTTAAATGTAAAATGAAATATTGAAGAGGCTGACCAGATAGTATATTGTTTTGTCTCCTTTCTAGACATCTTTTCTCAGATCCCCACACCCCGTGGAGGTTTTTAGGAACAGACAAGAATGTCTAGACATACCTAGCTTTTTCTTAGACCAGCCCAGGAATGTGGCACCTTCTCCACCCAAGTATAGATCTGCCTTAGTAGCAAATTCCTTCCTTCCAGCTTGTCCTTATTTTTCCTTTCACTGCCTGAATTCAAGTGAATATGTCTTCTCTCCCAACTCCAACTACTCCAAGTTGTCCAAATGCCAGAATTCAGAGTTTATTCTCACTCTACCCACTCTCCATCCTTTGTTTCTTTTTCTCTTGACCTGGGACTTGACATCTTGGCTCATGTGGTAAAATTGGCTCATACAGTGAAATTGGCCTGTGTTGTTTCTGTGCATCAAGAAAATTGAGCTGTATCAAACTTTGAAAACAAACAAACTCTGTGACATTGACGTTTCTTATAGATATAGAGAATTAAGGGGAAAAAACGTAATATGTTTGTGTAATAGCAGTACTACCTATATTACTTATGTGAAATGGTTATCATTTATATCTAAATCCTAAGGTGAACAACATTCATTAAGCCTATCATTCAATATGCATTGATACCATTTGTAGCAGTTTGGCATTATTTATGGATTCCAAAAATAGATATTGGATTATGCTTGTAAACTGGTCTGTCCCTCTGGGCATGATTAAATTATGATTAGGGCTTTGATTGGGCTACATCAGTAAGGCATTGAGTCCCCACCCACCAAGGGACAGAGACTCACAAATAAAGACATGGCAAAAAAAAAAAAAAAAAAAATACATGGCAAAAGACAGAGTTGGAGTTCTGATGTTAAATTTTGAGCTGGAGCCTGGGAAGTGAACACATAGGAGAAAAATACAGAGGAATAGAGATGGCTCTTAGATACACGCCCAGGGAGAGAGACAGAGCCATTTGCCTGATAGTCTATAGCTGGCCTTTGTGGAGAAAGGCAAAGCCTAGAGAGCCTCATAGTCTACAGCTGACTTTGTGGAGATAGCAGAGGAGCTGAGCCTGGAGACAAGTAAGCCCCAGGAAGAGAGGAACCCAGGAAGCCTAAACCCTTGCAGATGTCGGCAGCCATCTTGCTCCAACACATGGCAATAGAGTTTGGTGAGGGAATTAACTTATGCTTTATGGCCTGGTAACCGTGGGCTTCTACCCCAAATAAACACCCTTTATAAAAACTAACAGATTTCTGGGATTTCGTATCAGCACCTCTTTGGCTGACTAATATACCATTCATTCATCCAAGAAGCAAACATTTATTGGCTATTGAACTTTAATTTATATTGTAAATATGATTTCACTACACATGTATTAGATATTTTTTGTTGATTCAACACCCTCCTTCTAGCAACATCACTCCATTCTTTGGTGTGATTACTCCTTTAAACACATACCCTCCAACCTTGTGGTAGCATGAGCTACTATATTTTATGTAACCCACATACCTAGCCATTCTTTTTTTTTTTTTTTTTTTTTTTTTTTTTTCTTTTTCTAATTACATTTCCTTTATAATCTGCAGTTTATTCATTATTGATGGATCCAGGGATAGGTACCTGAACCAACCTAAGCAAAAATGATTCCTTCCATTGGATTTTTTTGGAACAAGACTTGACAGTTTTTGCACTGAGGGGAAAACTGTGGGGACTGGATCTGAAACTGAGGAGCTACTGGCTGCTTTGTTTCCCATCATATGTAACAGTGGCTCTCAACCCTGGCTGCATATTATAATTAATGCGGGAACCTTTAATAAATACCCTGGCACCAACCCTCAGAAATTTTAATTGATTTGGTCTGGGGTAGAGTCCAGGTGTCAATAATCCTTTAAAACGCCCCAGTAAGGAGAACCACTGAACTGTAGAAAGTTAGCAGTGAGAAAGAATAGTCACCTGGCAGAGAGAGGGCCAAAGGAGATGCGCAGAAACACAGACTGGCAGCAACAAACCCCTGTTTAGGTATTGCTCAGGCCGTACTGCTTCCCTGACTTCTTTCTCAGTGTTCTGTTGATGAATACTTTTTTCAATCACCTGAGATATTCCAGTGACTTTCCAATAAATACTCTTTTATCCTGAGCTTATTTAAGTTGCGTTTATGTGATTTGCAAATAAAGAAGTCTATACTAGATCTCTGTTTTCATGTGCTCAGGCTTAATGGATTTTTACACTTGTAGAATAGTTTCTCTCCATTCATTTGCTTGTTAATTAATTTATTAAACAACAAATGCCCACAATATTCCAGGTTCTGTGCTAGTTACCAGGAATACTAGAATGAAGAGACTACCATCCCTTCCCTACCCCACTTCTATTTTTTCTGAGCAGCTTCCACTCCAGTGAGATAAATGGGCATTAATAGCAATATAAGAAGAGTTATAATAGAGGTATCGACAGGTTATTGCGAGAGCACTGAGGAGATACGTATTCTGGTGAAATCATGAAAGCCTTTACTGAGGAGGTGGCCCTGGCATTGCATCTGGAGGAGTGAATTAGAAATCAGCTGGTAGACAAGGGAGGTTGATATGAGCAACTGCTAAGCCAAGGGCATAGAGTCATGAGAAAAGAAGACATATTAGGGGAGATAATTTTGTTGTGTTGTGGTTGGAACTGAAAGTGCTTGTTGGGGGTGCAGGGGTGGGAGATGTTAGACCATGTACAGTTGCATTTGCCATGCTAAATATTTGGGATTTCATCTTCTGGGTACTACAGAGACTTTGGAATGACTTAGATAGGAGAGTGATATGAACAGATTGCATGCTGTAAAAATTTCTCTGGCAGTTATAAGGAGGAGAGATTAGATAGAGGCCAGATTGTCCAGAAGGAAACAAGTTAGGAGGCCACTGAAACTGTCCAGGAAAATACGATGAGATCCTGAACTAAGTAAGTCTCTGGTAATGAGAATCTAGTTAAAAAAAAAAAAAATTGAGAATGTAGATTCCTTTGGATGTGATAATCAACTGTGATCAACTAAAGAAAGTGTATATGTATGGGGAGTGATAAGTAAAAGAGAATGGGGACTAAATCCTAAAGAAGGTTTACATATAAGGAACACAGGATAGAATGTGGAGTACATAGGTAGAAGAAAAATTGCTTGCAAAGGTGTAAGAACCTAGAGAACTAGGAAAACATGGTATTATGGACCTCTGTTGACCCACTTGGCACTGAGAAAGGCAGGACAAAATCCAGGCCTGCTCTGGGCTTGTTTGCAGATGAGCAAATTCGAGGTAAGTTCTCTCTAATGAGGTCTGGGGGACTCCATCATGGAATAATTGGAATAGGTGGAAGTCAGCTTGCTTGACACTTTTGTACATGGTTTCATTATGAGACAATAATATTCACAAGGTGAGACCTTTGGGATCAGACTTAACTTGGGATTTCTACTTTCCTCATTGCTTCTGTTCTCTCTAGGCCCTCTTCCCTAGCAAATTGTTTTTACTTAGCATTTTAACTTCTGGGTAGGTATATTCTGACAAATAAAATCTCTTCCTACTATATAGTCTGCCTATATAAAATCCCATATTTGCATAATGTAGTACTATGGCTCTCATGCACTGGAGGCAGAAGTCACTATAAATTGTCACACGTCATAGGCAGGGGCACTTTTGTGAGTGAGGTTTTTCCCCACCAAAAAGATTTCTACTACAGCTCTTTATTGCATTTAGTATAAAATTCAAAATCTTTAGCCTAGGCCATATGATCTTAGATGCCTTTCCCCACTTTATCTTGTGGCCCTTTTCTCTTCCTTGACTAGGTTCCAGCCTCATTGATCTTTTGGTTTTTTTTTCACACTGGACAAAGAAAGCCACTGTGTTCAGAACTGACCATTTCAATAAGATTTTTAAAAAATTAATAGCACACTGGATTTAAGTCAGGGCTTGAAATATGATGGAAGATGGGGAATCATTTCTTAGGAGTTAAGAAGTGGGAGGGAAAATTTGGAAGGAAGTGTTGGAAGGTGCCAGGTCCCAGAGCAGAAACTAGAGGAAGCTGCTGTTTAGATGATCTTCTCTGTCCCCAGTAATTGCTCAGGATGTACCTCTCGATCCCTGGGCAGTCAGCATCTTCCTTCCTGTGAAACGGTGAGCACAGATGCAGAGAAGAGCTGAGAACATGTTGAAGAAGAACCACAAGCTTTCCTGAATGAACTCTCCCTGGTACTCTAATTTCTATGTTTATTGAGGGCCTGAAACTACCTTTTAGTGGACTAATCAGATAGGAGGAATTAGCTCACTTGTAAATAGAAATAAGGCATCAACAACTTCACTTTCTTTTATCCTCTTATTTAAACATTTGGTCCTAAATGAAACATGCCATGTCCCTTAGACCAATAGTCTCCGAACTCTCCCATTATATAGCAAATTGCAAAGTAATAAGTTTCTCACAGCCCAATAAAATTTCAGTATTTATAGTATGCCTACTTTATGCCATACTAAGCACTGACAAAACTGGTGTTTGTCTGTGTGTGTGTGTGTGTGTGTGTACATGGGCATGTGTATAGTGAAGGGGGTTGTTCTGGCAGAAAGGGCAGAGGGGATGCTTCTGGTTTTTAACTTAATATTATTCATTATACTAGTGAAGTGGAAGGAAGGGTGATGAACAATCAAATGTGAGAGACAAAAAAGACATAGAGAGGTTTAAATTAGAGGGGATTTTTAAAAGTCCATCCTGACTAGCCCATAAAAGACAATAGGGTGTACTGTCACAGAACTGTTGTCAGGTGCACATAACTCATCAGCTCTGGCAGCTTGGATATTGTAGGTATGTGGAAAACTGATTTTTGACAAAGGGGTCTGTGGTGGCTTGGAATTACGTATCCCATAAAAAACATGTTGTTAATCTATTCGCATGAGTATGAACTCATTGTTTATAGGGCCTTTTAACAAGGTTACTTCAGTGAAGGAGTGGCCCAACTGAATCAGGTTAATTCTATTTCTGGAGGCCTTAGAAAGAAGGCCATAGAATGAGAAGCCACGAGAACAGCCAGACACTGGAAGTCAATGGAAACCAGAAGAGAAAGGAGACGATACCACCATGTGCATGGCCATGTGATGGAAAAGCCAAGGAACCCCAAGTATCCCCGGTAGCCAGCCCCAGAACACCACAGTCTGTATGGAGAAAGCATATCCTTGTTGACACCTTGATTTTGGACTTCTCCTAGCCTCAGGACAGTGAACCAATAAATGCCCATTGTTTAAGTCATCCCATTGTGTGGTATTTGTTTTAACAGCTAGGAAACTAAAACAGGGTCCCATATAGGGGATCCAGTAAAAGAAACATTTCCTAACAATAATGCACAGATGTAGAAAAGAGACCAAAGCCAGAGTTGGCCAGGAAACCTGGCTTTCAATGACTTACCAATAAGATCTGAAGGACAAAGAGCTATTGATAAGAGAAAGGCAGAGTTTCTATGTTCTTATCTGCCTCATCCTTGAATTTGCTTACTAGGCACCCATTCCCTCTTTTGGTATCAGCACCTGATCTTCCTATGGGGAACTATTCATGTCTCATTGTGTGTAGACTTGGTAGGACTGTCAATTTAAGAGATACAGTGGTCCCCTGGCCAAAGGGAGAGCACATGACATAGAATAAACAAACTGGGCTCTCTGAGCAGAGCAGAGAGATACAAAGTTGGAAAACACTTTCTATTTGTGTTGCTGATTCATCCCAATGGCAGTCCTCTGATGAGACTGCCTACAACTTTCTGCTTCATAGAGCTCTCTTTCCTCAGAGAGTCTGACTCTTGTTCTTTTTTCAGGCTAGGATTTAAACATTTTCTTCTAGTCAATTAATTTTAAATTTTTATTTATTTATTTCTTGACTATATTTAGCTCAATTGGTTTCCTATATTTGTAACCAAACAATCCCAGGAGAAACATCTTAGAAATTACCTGGTAGATCCCTCAAAGTAGTCATAGCTAGAATATGGATCCATTTCATTTAAAAAATAAATTATAGATTTTTTTAGACTCTACAAAACTTTGGAATTTGAGCACAATTTAAATTTGATTTTCTTGTATCATGCTAATTGCACTGCAGAATTTGGAAATGGTGTAAGATTCTGAATAACACATCATGCCAGAGAAAGGCATAAGGAGAGTTCCAGGGAAATGTTAAAAATAACCTAATCCAAGTCTAGGTTTTCTTTTGCTAATTGAGGGGATGCCTATAAAGGAGAAAAGGGTAAAGGAAAGTAAAGATATAAACCAAACAAGAAAATGCTAATTGCTAACCTGCAATGGTTTAAAGGATATGAGAAGTGAGAATAGACATTTAAAACATAATTGCATTATGCTACATAAGAAAATATTCTCTCTTTTGACGTGTACAGTTATTTAGGGGTGAAATGACTTGGCATCATGATTTCCTTTAAAAATTCTTGAGCAACAACAACAAAAAATAACATCAAAGGAGGAGTGAAAGCAAAAACAAAAAGTAGCAAAAATGTTGATTACTTCATGAGGGTCCCTTCTAGTAGTAATATTTTCTCTACTTTTGTGTATGTTTGGGAATTTTCAAAACAAAAAGCTTAAAAATACCTAGCGAAACATCCTTAAGAAGTTAATTCTGTGTATGTATATTCTTGTATTGACATTTAGATCCTTTCATTGTTTTTTGAGATACCTTGGGAAATTGTGTCTTTTGACAGTACTTTTCACTGCAGCTTTTGTAATCTACTCAGTCTCATGATTTATAAAAGATTTACTTATTACTGATGATCTGCTGGCTGACAGTAAATTACTTTATTAAGCTATTTCTTTGACATATCCCCCTCCTCTATCTAATGTGTCCCTCTAACATGCCTATCCAAATGATAGGTATGGAAAATGAAGGGGGAAAATGCTATGCTTATCTAACTTGCTAACTTGATTTTTTTTTTTTCTATCTTTTAAAATTCTGAAATAATAAACCACCAAAAGTTATCTTACTAAATGCACTTCAGGGTAAAAAAACAAAACAAATCCCACATTACTTTTCAAGTATTCTAACCTACTGTAAAGATGTAAAGGGATCAGATTACCTGAACCTGGTAGTCTTTTGCCTTAACCTGGTGTTCATGTATTTTAAAGAAATCAAAGCTAGCCTGGTAAAATCCTATTTTATTTTTATTGCTTCTACAGACAACCCTGTAGAACAAAGGTCACACAGAACAAAATGAGTCACTACCCAAACCATGAGAATGGTGGTATGAACAATTATTGTACATAAATTAGACCATAACACTTCATTCTCTGGCCCGGGTATGGCTAATATAGTCCATCCTCTTGATTTTTGCAATGTTTACTACAATAATGAACAATTTGGTTAATCTGCCTGTAAAAATTGATTTTGTTTGTCCTCCAATATTTTGTACTAATAAGAATTTCCCTTTAAAACATAGCTGGTTCTGCCTCATCAACCTAGACTTTCATTTTCAGTGAATCTTCTAATTACAAAACTGTCCCGTGACAGTCTAGACAAAAATGGCATTCTGGTTAACACTCCCACAAAGGAATAGGATTGCCTGAGTTTCTACCAATGTCCACCTCCCCAAAATGGGGGAATATGTATAAATAAATTAGTTATGGCATCGTTTCATCCAAAATATTTGACATGGTTTTACTACTTCAGTATGCAGAGACAAATGATAAGTGCTAACTATTCAGAAAGGAGTATAATATCGCCTACTAAAGAAGGTCAGATAGTCAGTTTTATGTGAGTTAGTTTTCAGAAGCAATCAGATCATGAAAAGTTCTGATGATAGGCGACACCAATTGGCATTTTCTCAAATATTCTGCTAAAAGAAAAGAGGGAAGTTTGATAACATCAAGATCGGCTTCCCTTTTGTAAAGTTTTCTTAAATCATAACTTCTTTTCTATAGGAACAAAGGAAGCATGGCCCTATTTCAAAATGGGGATAAATAAATACTAAATAGGACTGAAAAAGATTTCAATGAGTCCTTTTCATGAGGTTCTTCTACTTGACTACAGGAATGTTATGTGGATTTGTTTAGTGAATTACTGAAAAGGCAACAGGAAAAAGTACAGTACTTGATTTCTTTTTCCTATTTGGTCTGTGAATTAAGGGAAAGGTGATGTGTTAAAACATAAGAAATGTTATTAAGTATACTCTATTCATGCGAGAAGCAAACTATATATCTAGCTTTGCTTTATTTCCCCTTTGTTTAAAAAAAAAATTGTGGCAGCTATCAGATTGGTAAGTATGGGCACAGTTACTGACAAAAGACTCTCTGCAGTGCCTGAGAACCTGTGAAAATAGGATTTTCCTGACTCCTTCTTTATGTGCATACGTAGCTTTCAAACAGTGATTCTGAAATGTTTCAATAGCAAAAAAGGGCCTTCTGCTGTCAGAGAGAATGCTTCAGGGGTAGATCAGCAAATAGTGTAAAGAGACTTTTGCAAAGTATTTAGTCTCCATGGAAGTTGTTCCTCCATCTCTCATTTCCCACACCAAAGCTGCCTGACTCATATTTCCCATAGGTATGGACCCAGGTGTGTGAGGGCAGCACCCACAGACACATAGTAGCAAATCTCTGTGTTTCAGCATTGCACACATCTGTGCAATAACAAATTAGAAATATAAGTGACTAATTCCATATAAATTTAGTTGATTCACTTAAGGAGTGAACTTTAAGCTGCAAATATAAATTAGTAGTGAATCCACTTTGACTCTGACTGGCATTGGATATAGGAACCTTGTCCAACTGAGAACCCAAAAGATGGATTGTTAATGATGCATGACCAGGATGAAGAAAACAGGAGGATCTAGCCATGGCAAAGACAAAGGTATTTCTTCTCTTAGGTGTAGGAGGTGAAAGATTTTACTAATTCTTTAATTGAGGGGAGACTGGAAAGTAAGCCCAGTACTGTACAATATAAATAGCATTTTGTACTTATATGCCATATACTATTTGTGATTTGTATACAGCCATTTGTAGTTAAGTAATTTATTTAGTAAACTGTGCACCATTTATTCCATTAACCCTTTGCTGCCTTTATAAAGTCCAAAGGTAAAAAACCATTTCTGTGACAAAACGGTCCAAAATCAGGTTGTATTAATCAGGGTGGGGCAGACCACACAATGCTAAAGCAACTAATACCACCACCCCTCTCAGTTATTCAAGGATTAGAGGCTAATTTCTTGCTCATAAAAAGTTTCTTGAAAGTCTTATGCCTCCTCTCTGGACCAACTCCTAAGGATCCAGATTGCTTCCTTTTCGAAGCTGTATCATCTGGAAAATGGGGCTTCCAGGGCCACAGACAGGGGAAAAAGTCTAGAGAACTCACAACTGCTCTTAAGAATGTTGGAACGGAAGTGACACACTTCATTTCTCTTCAAGCCTGTTGGTCAGCAGTAAATGATTTCAATAATCCTTTGACTGTTACAAGAATTACATGGTCCCAACCCAACTACACAAGAGGTGAAAATATAAGAGAGCCATGTAATGTTTGGTGAACACTCCTGTCTATGCCACATCTAGTTATTGCAAGCAGGATTTGTGCCAAGAATGGCTAAATGAGGGAAGTAATACCCTTTCTAGAAGTTTTTCTCAAATTTCAGTATATATAAAATCATTGGAGGGGGGAGGCGGATGTGGCTCAAATGGTTGGGTGTCCGTCTCCCATATGGAGGGACCTGGGTTCGATCTCCGGGACCTCCTGGTAAAAAAAACAACACAACATAAAATCATTGGGGAGCTTGTTGAAAGGCAAGTTTCCAACCCCACAATGTAAAGTTTGGTTTAGTAGGGCTGAGGTGGGACTACTGCTTTAATCAGGCTTATTAACCAAGGTATATATGTTACATGGTGCACATGGAAAGAATATTCTACTTTGAGACGCAATGTAAAAATTTTCTTTAGGGGACTGGAATTTAAGTGAAATGAAACCAAAATTCAAAAAATAAGTCATGTGGGAAAGACAGTGCTTTTGAGTCACTCCTTGTATTCCATCAGGGAGTTTATTCTGCCCTACAGTCTTGGGAGGTTGGACAAATATCCCTCCAAGCTCTTGTAGTTATGAATGCAGCATTGCCAGACCTCTATCTAGGAAAATAAAGTTCTATCAGGGCCTTTGTTCAGGCTCCTTACATCCTTCTCAAGTATTCTTCCTCTTTTGCCAGTTGCTCTTTTACTTGACCTGTAGATAAATCAATAATGGAGAACATTATGTTTGCTCCTCCTCGAAACTCTAAAATAAGGTCTTTCTAATCTTTGCTTTTCCTCTCAGCTTGTACAGAGGCTCCGTGCTCATCCGTTGTTATTCTTAGTAGAGAAAATTAAAAGAAAAAAATTAGATGATAATACGGGTAATTTTAAGTATAGGCATGCACAAAATTTCCTGAAAATCAGGTTGCGGTATGCATTCTTATTTTAGATTTGCCCTTGTTAACATCTTCTCAACAAACAGGTGCATACACTTCCCCAAGCTGTCATTGTTGTTTATTTAGCATGTATGCTTCAAAATCTACTGAGGGATGATACCCAACCAGCTTGAAGCTTGACTTTCAGAAATCAGAGTCTTCATGTTTTAATGAGACTTTTTAAAAGTGTGGTCCAACGAGTTTATTAGAATAGGAGGATCTCTCTCAAAGATACCATAAGAGTATCACAGTTATATGTTAATTTTCGTTCAACAAATAGGAAAAAATGATTATGAGTAATAGCTCTCAGCTTTCAGATAGCTCTTTTCATGTTCAAAGTGCTTGACAAACATTAATTAAATCACTCGCAGTTAAATTAGATAAATACGTTCTCTGTATAGCGTACCTTCCATGCGCAGAGTCTTCTAAATCACATCACTGCAGATCAAACATTTTTTTGCCATCTGAACTTGGGTGGCTGACACTGATTCCAAGCTACAGATAATTACTGGAAGGCTAATCATGAGGAGAGATTATGTAAGCTTTCTCTGTTTTTAAACAAAAACATAAATTTAAACTTGATAAAAGGTACAGGATGAACTACAGTATAAAATGCTTCTGTCTCAAGTCCAGAAGGTAACAATGATAAAGCAAATTCCCTCACATTATAGTGTTGGAACAGCTAAACCCTAATTTAAAGAGATCATTTCATCAACAGAGAGTACATTTTATGCTTCCCAGGCTACTGATGTTTTTGGCCTCTTTCAGTACCAATAACAAGAAAGCTTTTAAGGCTAAATATGGTATTGATTTCAGTAATATGGTAATTGTTCATTGATGCTATAGATCCTTGATCACTACTGACTTGAGAAGCATTTGGGCCAGCAAATTAAACATAGTAAATTTCATGACTATTTTTAGAACAACTTACACTTATTTTTCCTTCATTGAATTTAATGAAGCTTTCCAAGGCATCCCTAGAGATTGCTCCCAACGGACCTCAAAATGAAGTATATTCCAAATAAAAAAGAGTGCTAATAGCATTCCATCTTTCAGTAACACCTAACAAATTAACACAGTCTATCCACCTACATCATACAATTGGGAGAAGGCATGCACATGCATGTGTGGACACAACTTAGCCAGTGTCAGTCAGGCTTGGTTCCTGCAGATGCTCAAGCCACATAGCTACAAAAGGAGGGGACTTGAGTGTTCCAATCCACTCTGTCTTCCAAACTAGTCTAGTCTGTTTCTAGGAAAGAAAAGTACTTGTTAATTGTCTTTTTTTTTTTTAAGATTTATTTATTTACTTGATCCATTTTAAAACCCCCCTTCCCCATTTGCTGTTTTTGTGTCCATTCGCTGGGCAATTCTCTGTGTCTGTTTCATCTCTTCTCATTCTCCTCCTCCAGTCTTCACCAGGATTCGATCCTGAAGACCTCTGATGTAGGAGAGAGGTGTTCTAGCCATCTGCGCCACCTTGGCTCCTGGTTTTTGGAACTTTCAGAGCATCTCGTCTTGTCTCTCTCCTTTTACCTCATCATCTTGCTGCATGGCTCCCGGGGCCTGGTGGCTCACTGGCACACAGAGCCTGGCAGCCCATGCGCCTTCTATATATATTTTTTTATTTTACTGGGAGGTCCCGGGGATTGAACCCAGGTGCCTCCATATGGCAGACGGACACCCAACCATTTGAGCCACATCCACCCCCCTTGTTAATTGTCTTGTAGTTTGCTGAACAAAAGAAAATCAAGTTTAACCAACTGGACTCATGGTAGCTGTGCATGTGGATCTCACAGAATGATATCTGCCTCTTTACTATGGAAGTGCTAACCTTCTATAAGCCTAACATCTGAGAGATTCCTTTTCCCTACTAATGAAAAGCTGGAGTTCAGTGAGGCTATGTGATATGCTCAAGGTTGTATCCATAGCCCACAGGGTTTAGACCTGCCAGGTGGCAGTAAGAGAACTATACCTGGTATGGCACTATGTCTGCCTTATTGTTTCTTCTGTTAGGCTCTTCCATACCCTATGAGTAAGAGTGAATTTCCTGTGATTAGATTTAGAGCAGAGAATCATTGATGTGACTTTCTTTTGGGCTCCAAAGCACATGTCCTGCTTTGGACCTATAAGGTAGATCTTGAAGTTGTAAGTTTGTTCTCCCTTCAGCATGGAGACATAAAACCAGACCCAGCAGGGAACTTTTAAATGGATGCAAAATTTAATAGTGTCCCCAAATGTAAATGGCCTTAAAAGGTAAAGAAAATATACATATGCTTTGCACATTCTGAGTTGTACTGATTCTTAAGATGTTCACTGCTTCCATTTCCTTACCCATTCCTTACTGCCCCACTTTGCTGAAACTATTCTCTGGGAGGTCACACATGACATCTTTTTTGCTAAATATACTAGCTTTTTGGGGTTTTGTTTTGTTTTGAATGCTTTTCTCCTTGACCTTTATGCTGCATTTGACACTGTGGACTCCTCCCAGCCAACACCTCCTACCACCCGCATTAATACCCAGTACTTGATAGTCCTGACATTTTTGTTTTCCATGCTAACGTTGCCACTAACCTTGTCCACCTCATATCACCTCCTGCCTGGATTACCATGCAGACTTCCATCTCACCTTCCAGGTCCTAATCTCTCTCTCCTTTAATCCAGAATGCCAAAGTGACTAATCTTCTAAAAAGCCATACTTCATTCTGACCTCAAAATTCTTTCTTCCTACAAAGTCTTACTTACCTTCCATGCTTCATCTCCTTCACTTTCCTCCTGGCTTCTTACATTCCAGACACACGTGCTTTTTTTGTGGTCTCAGACACCCTAAGCTTGACTCCTTTTTAGGGCTTTGGGATGTCTTACTCTCTGTCTGAACTGCTCTTCTCCAGATCTCTCCATGACTGGTTGCTTCTTTCATTCAAGTCATGTTTTAAATGTTCCTCAGAGAGGCCTAACCTACAGACACTCATTTGCACACCCCATTTTATTTTCTTCAGGGCACCTACTACTATTTGTGTAGTTATTTGTTTTTCTCTGTCTCTCCCAAGAGTGGAATGGAAGCTCCTCGAGAGCAGGGGCTTTGTCTTCTTTTGCTGCTTTACCTCCAATACCTAGAATAGTGCTTGAGGGTCAACAGAATGCTGAGGGTCATTCAGTTTGCTGACTGACAAACACTGTAGATCATATCAGTTCCAATCCATTCAACCCTAGTCCCCACTATGTTCCTGTAAACACATTTTACTTTTCACACAGGTTGTTCTCACTGTTTATGGAATTTACTCTCTATTGTTTCAGGTGCATTGACCACTTTTTCCCCAAACAGATTAAAAGCTTCTAAAAGGCAGAGGCCCTTTTGATACTTTTCTAGCCCTCCAGGCCTGGCAGATCTCTGAGCAGCATTTGGTATGTATTTACCGAACACTTATTGATTTATTTCTGACTGTAACATTATATACTGCACCACTGAGCACTTTTACATCAGTAGGGCTGAAACGGAAATAAAAATAGGTCGACAATAAAACACCAGCATAGGGCCCTTGTCAGGGTGGGAGCTTTCCTTCTCACCTTCTAATTCTATTTGAGTAGCAAACCGAAGTTTTCTAGCATGAGGATGTTATGAAGAGGAGCGTCTACTTTGAGAAAATTTCTTGCTTCCTTATTTATCATTTGAGAGGCTGCATGAGCACTGAGCATCTTTCAACTCCAAGGCACCAAGGTCTAAATATACTGTTATTGACTCTTGCCACAAAAACCTAAAATCATGTTGGGCTTCTTACCCTTCTTTGATCCCCATATTCACTCACTGAAGCCAAGCCTTTCTCTCAGTGGCACTCAGACTTAATATTTCTTTTTTAAATCCCATTTGCTTCTTCAAGACCTGACAAAGTTATGATCTCTGTGCTTTGAGTCCCCACTTCTCCCTGCTGCCCTCAGTACCCCCAGAATGATTCCTATTAGATCAAGTCTAAATTCGTTAGGTGTAAATTCAGATATTCTTGTTTTGGTTGCTCCCTCCCACTTCAGCTTGGTTTCTTGTATCTAAAATGAAACTCCTTTTTTCCCCATTCTTGGCATGCCCATTTTCTTTTCACTGCTTTTGCTCAAGAACTTCCTTTAACTTTTTCCCATAAACCAATCCAAATTCTACATTTTCTGTTTTAGTTCTGTATGTTGTTTTTGCTTAAGTTACATGGATGTTCTCAGGCTTAAAATTTGGAATTTACAATTGAATCCTTGGTTATTAATGTTGAACTGCTTCTCATTTTATGTTTCATTTTTTTTTTTTTGGATTTATTTATTTTATTTATTTATCCCCCCCTTGCTGCTTGTGCTGCTGTGTCCATTCGCTGGGTGTCTTCTCTGTGTCTGCTTATCTCCCACTTGCTGTGAGCCCACGGCGCTGCGCGAGCCGGCCTGCCCTCACAAGGAGGCACCGGGAAGCTAACCCGGGGCCTCTCATATGGTAAATGGGTGCTCTATCCATTGCGCCACACCCGCTTCCTGCCGTGAGGTTGCTGCATCAGCCCACCGCACCGCTCAGGCCGGCGTGCCCTCACAAGGAGGCCTAGGGACGCGAACCCCGGCCTCCCATATAGTAAACGGGGGCTCTATCCTCTGAGCCACACCTGCTTCCCTTTATGTTTCATATTTTACCTTTCCAATGTGTAATTTTCTTGACAACAGGGACTTCATAATTCTTACAATCAGGTACAGCTCTTGGCATCTTCTAGGACGACTGTGTTTGATTGGGACATGACTCCAGAGGCCTGGCTAGAAGTGTCTGGATTATACAGATGAACCTTGACTGGGTGAGATGGCGGTTGTGCAACAGGAATCCTTGAATCGAGAGGAGACAAAACAGCCTCTGACGGCAATACCTTCCTAGCTAATGCCAAGTTCAATTTCATACATTACTCAGACCACGTAGGCAAAGCTGCAATGTCAAGAGCTCTGATTTTGAACAGCTTTTTGTAAGTGTTAACAATAAGCCAGCTCTGAGTTTGAATTCTGTCTTTCGAATTAAGCTGGGTAATATTGAGCAAGCAACCTACACTCTCTTTCACATGACAAGAATAGATTCCAGATGATCATCTGAAGGACTAGATAATTCACTCATAAAATTCTGTGATTCTAATTCTAAAGCAATGAAATGGCTGCCCTAATGCCTTCCCCCCCCCCCCAGATACTTGTTCTGTGGAGTAGAATTGACTAGTTTCAGGAGTAGTTAGGAGAACCCTTACTTTCAGCTTTAGGCATTTGCTCTTTTCAGTTTTTCAATTTGTGTGGAAGTGGATGGACACATTGTTTATTGGGCTTTCAAATGCTTTCAATGCTATTGTTCAACAATGATTTTAAAATTTGAAGGCCCACATAGAGCCTGGATTTTGTTAGGGAGAAAGAGAAAAGAGTTTTAACTCTTCATTTTAAGGATAATGCTTGTTCACATAACTTAAAACAACTTGTGGATGTACAGCCAAAGGCTTAATCAGTTTTCTTTATTTTGGTATGTTCTTCATTTCTGCATCACACTCTAACTCTTCAAAGTTGCAGTTTTAAAAATGAAGTTACTTAATAAACCCGGCATCCAGTTACATTAGCATGCGTTCCATCTGCTGAATCATTTAACCCACAACTTTCTTCCAAATACAAAATCCTTTCTTTAGTATCACCGAACTTTAAAGGTAGGAGAGATGAAATCCCTATTTTATAGGTAAGGACGCAATACACCTAAAAGGTCTACTATGTATTTTCCAAATAAGAGATAAAGTGAGGTTAAGTTGCAGGCGGGAAAAACCAAAATTGTAAAGTGTTAAGCCCAGTAGAAAGTTCTTTTATTGCTTGAAATTTACGTGGTCAATCAATACATTATCAACACATTACCACATTACCACGGACCCACGCAAGTAAGATGGTTCCCACTGCTGTCTTTTTGCTTTTTGATTTTTAATTACTCAGTGTTACTCTCTTCATGTAGAGTGGGACCGCGAACACGCAACTGTTGAATACCCAAGCTGCATCTGAAGTGTGTGGAGAAGCCAAAATCGAGAGGACGCGCAAAATGTAGATAAAGGGAAGCGTGAGCCAGCCAGGAGGAATGGAGAAGGGACCACAAGGCGGAATATCAGGATGCGCTGGCGAAGCAGGCGCCGAGGTGCGAGCTGCACAGCAGACTGTAGCGGCGAAGCCTGGAATGCAGCTGGTCCCGGAGGCTCCAGCGGGCCGGGGGAAGGGAGAGATGGGGACCTTAGGAAGACTGGAGGAGGAAGCCGGGCCCGATTTATAGGGCTGCGAAGACCTTCCAGTAGGCGAGAGAAGGCGGCAACGAGAGCTTAGAACAGGACTACGGGGATAGGAAAAGAGTACGAAAAAGCTGAAGGGGCGGGTGAGGGTGCTGCTGAGAGTATGGAAAAGGGGCACGCGGGGAGGTAGAAAGCGACGTGAGGCTCCTGGGCAGTGGCCTGGAGGCGAGGAGCGGGGGCGACGGGCCAGGCAGGCGACCAGGGAGGGCTGGCGCGGCTCGCGCGGGCGGAAACGGCCGCTGACTCAGTGACGCTGCGGCCGCGGCGTCCGGGCCGGGAAGGGGGCGGGGCCTCCAACGCGCGGGAGGGCGGAGGGGCGGGGCCTGCGCCTGACGCGTCCGGAGGCCGCGGCGGCCGCAGGCCGGGAGGGGCGGTGGCCGCGGCCGCGGCCGCGGGGGAGGGGCCCGGCGTCAGCGCGTCGCCGGCTGGGCCGCGCCGGTGGCCAGGAGGGAGAGACGAGGAGGAGGAGGTGAGTAGGCTCTGGGCTGGGGAGCCGCGCGGGCCGGCGGGGAGTGCGGCCCCTCCCCTCCCGGCGCCCGCCCCGCGGGGCCGCGCGGCGCGGAGTTCCCAGAGGGGCGGTGGCGGCGGCGGCCGCGCGGAGAGCCGAGGGAGGGGATGGGGGAAAGGGGGGGGCGGAGCCGAGGGCCGCGCGGGCGGTCCATTTCCCGGGCGCACGCGTTGCTCTCCTCGCGCTCCCTGCGCAGCTGCCTGCCCGGCGCCGGGAGCGTGGTGCCGAGGCCGTTGCGATTTTTTTTTTTTCTGTGCTGCAAACTGGCCATTCACTAATTTCATTTTCTCGGTTTTAACGTGTTGTGCGGACCAGCTTCCCGCGGTCCGGCGCGCCGCCGCCTCTTTGCAGTGTTGGAGCCCGTGCGGCCGGTGAGGGGCGGAAGGGGGTTCCCCCGCCCTCGCGCGGGGAGAAGGGAGGCGGGGTCTGCGGGGTCCACCCGGTAGGCTTTAGCAGGCCGAGGCGCTTCCCCGCTGACCCGGAGACTGCCAGGCCGGGTCCCTTGGCACGCGCGCTCCCGGGCCTTCATGAAGGAACCTTTGCGCCTGGCTCCATTATCGTCCTCACTTTCTTGATCTCACCAGTCCCTCTACCAGTCCCTTCTCAGCAGAGACTGAAGGTCTCATTGTTCCCCTTAGAAAGTCCTTAGAAAGCCCTTAGAAAGGATTTTGATCGAGAACCAGACAATCTGGAAGGATTGCAAGGGTTCTTTGAATTTAAGTTTTGTGGATCCAACAATGTACCCAACAGTGAAGTTGCATTAAGACCTTTTGTCACGAGATAGATTTTTTCCTCCCAAATAAACTTTCAGAGTCTTATGAGAACTCCACTGCTTTAAGCCGTATTTGAGATGGCTCTTAAGTTTGTGCCTGAGATAGGTGGTAAGTGGTTCAAAGAGAAGGCTTTACACTTTGCCCTCCTCCGCACCTGTATCCCAGTTTGAAATGGAAAACGTGAGTTGACAGTGATTTTCCACATGATTTCAGTATGCCGCCCCGGTGTGTCGTGCCTCGCTTTGGTTATTTGGCAATGCCCCTGAATTTGGTTTTAAAGTTTTAACATTGTGGTCGGATAAAGGAGCTGCTGAAAAGAAGTTTAGTATAATTCAATAGAGCCATCTCATTGGAGTCTTATTAACCTGTTTAACCTTAAGTTTTTACCATGACAGGAGTTTCATATACGAACCCACATACCAAGTCCCATATTGGATTTTAATTAGTGCATTCCAAGTCTGACATGGAATAGATTCTCCTCAGCTCCCACTTCCTTTTATTTTAGATTTTCCTAAGGTCCTGTACAGTATTTAATGAAACAATTTTAATACTGAGGGTTGAAGGAGTATAGTTTGAATCAAGAAACACTTTGACACACTTGAAAACAAATGAATAGGTTAAGTCTGAATTATACTGAGATAAGGTAGAAAACAGTAAATTTTATTACAGTACCAATTTGAGAAGTTAAGAGGGCTTCCTTACTCCGTTTTGAAACCGGGTTGACATTTTAATCTTATGCTTATAGAGGAATCACAGAAGTATAGATATTTTGCTTTGTATGGGACTTTACCAGTATAATCCAACATCACTATTTTACAGAAAGAAATTAAGAAGCACAGATAGTTTCTTGAAGATATTTAGCAGGAGCTGAATAGACCTAGTTGACTTAATTAACTGGAGACTTTAGACACTTAACTAGATAATTCAGACCTCCCCAATGGATGTTTTTATACCAAAAATTTGTATTGATTATGGTATCTTAAAACCAAATATTAATTTTTTTTTTCTGCTTTGAGTATATGTCTTGTCATTTGGACCAATTAGATACAAAGACTTTATAGTTAGGAAATGTTTACCTTCTATCAATTGAAACCATACTTTTCAGCATCAGTTTGAATTTAGTAATTGTTTTTCACTTCAAGAATCTCCATTTGTATTCTTGATTCATATTAGTTTGTCAACTCCAGGAGATTGGTCATTCCGGAGTTTTAGAGTTATGGTGAATTTCACTCTTCTTAGTCTGCCTCAAATACATTCTGGATGTCCTGTAGTCCTGGATGGGGATGTGAATTCTTTGCATCTCCCAGAGCACAGTGTGTAATCTAGGCATGTAGTCACTACTTGTTGGCTTGTGGTGGGGACTTCATTAAAGATGGGCCATGTCTTATTCATCTGTATACACCAGTGCCAAGTGTTGTGGGCACTATGTAAATGCTTATAGATTTGATGGACTTTATCAAATTTATGAAAGTAGCAGAATGCCTGGAAGCCATGAATCATGATATAGTAAACTTAAAATAACTAATTTCCTTTTTGTGTGTGTTCAATTGGATACTATGTTAGTCTTGATTCCAGCATTGAAAGAGGTAGCACATATTGAATATTTTAGAAAAATTGGAAACGAAATTTAACATTGAGAATTTTATTCTTTAACATATGTTAATCACTGTGAAATTGGGAAAGGATGCCATTATTTAAGTTTGTTAATAGAATACCTCAGTAGAACCAGAATAAAATAAAATTTCCACTGGAGCAAAGTTGAAAAACCATGAATTGAATGTCTCTCAATTACTGTAGGCCATGTTTTAAAGCAGGAGTTCTTAACCAGGGGTCCGTGAGCTTGAATTGAAATTCAAAAAAACATTATTCTTGTGGGGACGCGTTGGTGCGGGTGTTATATATTTACTAAATAATACACAGTGTAGTGTGGATTTAGTAAGGGGTCTGTGGTTTTCACCTGACTGGCAAAGGGGTCTGTGGAAAAAAAAGGTTAAGAATCCCTGTTTTAAAGACTTGGCTTCACTTTATAAGGATGTATTTATCAGCATACAGACCTTTTAAGGAACATTACTTTTGAAATTCAGACTACCTTGGCCAACTGTTCTGGAAGGATATTTTGCTTAAATAGTTTTAGGGAATATTTGATATGTTGTGCCTCATGTAGGTGATACTTACGGAAAAAACATGATCTTTTCATGTTAGACTTATTCCCTCTTGTTTAATAGATC
Source organism: Cabassous unicinctus (assembly GCA_029593785.1). Classification (NCBI taxonomy): domain Eukaryota; kingdom Metazoa; phylum Chordata; class Mammalia; order Cingulata; family Chlamyphoridae; genus Cabassous; species Cabassous unicinctus. Next base: position 13,968 of record JAQZBX010011606.1, on the reverse strand, counting down.
TGAATAGTGTGTTTTGTTTATTAAAACACATTAACTGAGGAAAATTTTCAAGCATTTCTTTCGGAAAGTACCATCATTCACTCTTTGAATAGCCTTGGCAAATAATGTTTGGGTCTAGCAAGTACAATGTCAATTCCATAGAGTGAATCCTATTTGAACAAGTAGAGTCATCTACATAATAGCCTTCACAGGCACCACATCTTTGGACTACACTCATTTTTTTCCACTGACAGTATTACTGAAAATAATTAACTGTACTGCAGTCTCAGATGGTGTTAAATTTATAGGGAGCAAATCATTTCACATCTATCATTGCTAATTCTAATGTCAGTCCCAGTCTACCTGGCTTTCCTACCACTAGATAGGTCCCTTCCACCCAGTTCTTGAATTGATTTATAACACTGAAATTACATTAAGAAAGACCCCCATTTCCTCCAGGAGGTGGGATCTGGAATTGTTCTGCTCTTCTGAGCATCCTTTATTCACAGAGGTATAGTGTCTCACCATACCTTTGGCATGTATACAGTTTGCCTGTGAGATTTTGATTTTTAAAAATACTTTTCCTGTCTGGAGTTTTGAAATATATGAAATAAATATTTTAACAAAGTGTGTGTGGTATGTGTGAGGCATCTAGAATATTTCAATATAGGTATACATGGAATTAGGATAGAGAATCAGATGCTGGTAGGGTCACACTTAAGTTATTTAAATAGATGATAGTTTATTTTTTTAGTATTTATTTTAAAAAGTAACCAGAGAAGTAATTCAGTAACCTTTCTTTAGTAGTCCACGCAAGCGTTTAATAATCTGTAGAGTTAAGGTGATTTTTGTGAGATTGCTTTTTGTATTCTACGTCCCTTGTGGAACTGGAACCTTGTCTTGAGCCTTCTTAAGCACCCTGACCGCCTGGCCAGACCTTGTCATCTCTCCTCCTCTCAGGGGACCGTTACTCTTTCTTGTGCACTGGGGGATGGTTAGGGTCCTACTTCAACCTGGGCAGAACTCACAGGGCCAAGATACTGTGATACTGCTTCTTGAACTTGTACTCACTAGCTTGACCCCTTAGCTACTGAGGACAGCCCAGCTAAGAGCTGTGTTCTTTGGCTGTTATAATTGAATCCTTTTGAAGAGTCAATTTTTCACTTAGGACCCTAGGCCATTTTGTATTCACCCAGTCATGAATTAGGTCCCTTTTCTGACTAGCCTGCTGTTGGGTTTTCCTCATTCTTCTTAGAGGAGCCATTTTATGGATGATTGTTATCCAATTTCAGTGATAGCCAGTTATTTTAAGTGCTTGATTTTCTATCCTGGTCTTATTTCAATTCTGAGCTTTCATTTGACCAGGTGTCTGTTAAACGTTCCTGTAGCATGTTAGTTAATTATCTGTCTTTTCCTTCTAGTACTGTATGTACTCCAAGGGTAGGACCGAATCTGTTAGGTCCTAACCAAGGGTTAGGACCGTTCCTGGAAGGGTCCTCAGCACTTATTACAGGTCTGGCATGTAGGAGGTGATAAATAAACATTGATTAGATATAAATTCGTCCCACTAATAAGTTCAGTTATCAGTGTGGGAAACCAGTGTTCATATAGAAATTTAGAACTCATGCAAAAAGTTTAGACATTTCATTGCCATTGTCAGTACCAGAGAGTCTGTATTTAAAATTATAAGCATACCTTTATAAAAGATGGCTTCATCATTCATCTTGCAGGATATTTACTTGAGAAAAATAGGTATATAATTTTCACCGTGTTGTATTTTAAGGCTTTGCATATTTCAGTTTTTCTTGAGTTTGATTAATATGTGTATATTATTTTATCTTTCTTACACTTATAAGTTTTATGGCACTATAAAGAAGTGAGTTTAATGGCCTTATTTTTGTTCATTAGTAATTATATACTAAAGAGTAAATTCTCATTAGAAGGCCCTTAAATGCCTGCTTATAAAAAAGAGAGACCTCTTTGATTTTTTTCTCCATACAATCTCAGTTATTGTGTTGAGGCAAGTCATCAAACTCCTTAGTAGTCTAAACCTTTAATTTGGTTTCAGAATAGTAGTCATGTATTGAACACCCAAATTACCATGTCTTTAACAAGTAAAGCAAACACTCTGTATTAAAAAGGTAATGACCATAACTTTTCTTATAGAATTTCTTATACTAATTTTTAAAAGAGGACTTTTGAACTAAATTTCCCGTGAAGGCCAAAATCTCATACTTTTAATGACAGTGGAGTATGCGACTGTAAAGGGGAGGGGTTGGTAATTTTTGTGGTGGTATTTTTAAGTGGACAGTTTACTAATTATGTTGAGGTAAACACTTTACAACTCTAAAAGGAAAACTTCAATTATCTGAATGAAATGAGGTACATGAAATTAATTCAGATAAGTGGGGGAATCCTTAGTGTAAATGATGCATGTCAAGGGACATGACCTCAATCTTGATTTTTTTCCCCCTATATATCTGTCAGCTGCTTTTACATTACTAGATTGTGATTCTTTTTGGTCATGCTTAGAATCATTGATGGGAGGAGGAGAAGTTGCTCTATAGTGGTTTTTTTTTTTTTTTTTTTTCCCTTTTGCCACAGAAGGAATCCAGAGTGTGATATTTTGTGATAAGTATAATTGCTCATCTCTTGCCTGCACTACCTGCCCTTTTAGGTGGTATACCACAGCCTTCCATTTTGTCACCTTCCTGTAGAACATGTGTGTGGGGGCTCCTTGAGAATACAGTTTGTCTGACATTAAAGCCTTACTCCTTGTCCAATCTCAGATGTTTACACATAACCAAAAGTTGAGCTACAACAAGTTTTAAGGGTGAATTGCGCCGGATAAACCTTGATTCCTTCCTTGCCCACCTTAGGGTTTAATATTAAGCAGCCATCTTGTACTGTAGGCCTTTAAAGTACAAACACTGGTACATGACCCCTGACCTTGATAGGGCCTAACTTGAAATGGAAATTTTACTGATTACAGTTCAAGAAAGTTTTAGGAACATGATTTCTGCTGTCATTTACTAAGGTTTGCAGTGTCCTTGGGCTCTTGGTATCTAAAAGTTATTGTGTAATCTGTAGATAGCCTGTGTTGCTGTGATGACGTTTTCCTCTAGATACATTTTTTTAAACGGAGGCAAGCTTGTCTTAGCCAAAGAGATGTTTGCTAACACCTTTATAAATTAAATTATACTTCTTTCTTTAACATTACCCATAGATGCCATACTTAAAGCACTTGAGAGCATGGATTTTTATTTTCATTGTGCACCAAAATCCTTTTTACTTACCTCTTGGTCTTTATGATATAAGATGGTTCGTATCTTGATTGCCTTGGGTAGAGTGGATACGGTGCCAGCAAGCTCTGTAGTCCAATCTTGTGAGCAGTTCCTAGGTCATTGCCTGAGGCTTTCCTAAAGATATATCAGGTAGTGTGATTGAAAAGCTTGGGCTTCAGGGTCAGTCTAAACTGATTCTGACATTGTACGATTTACGAACAACATGCTTTTGGGGAAGTTAGTTACTTAACCTTTCTTGGTTTCAGTTTCCTCCTCTATAAAATGAAGATAATATCACCTGGGAGTTTTAATTTTTTTTTTTTAATTTAAAAAAATTTTAAATAATCTTAGGGCCCTTAATTTGTTTTCATTCAGGTAACTGTTTAATAATGTGAATTTAATGAACTATGTATTTAAATCATAGACTATTTTAAAAGGAAGTAGGTTTTTGTTCCTTTTGAAGACAGAGATCATCAAATTAGTAAAAATCTTTCCAAATAGAGGTCTTGCTCAGTTGACTTTAAAAACCATGTAAGACTTTTCTAACCATTAGTTTATTTATATACAATGATATACTGCGTGGTAGAAAGAGGCAGAGTATGTTATGTAGTCTGGACTGGAGTCAGACTGACTTGGATTTGTATACAGATGATCCACCACTTTACACTTGGGTAACCTTGTGCAAGGTATTTTACCTATGTGATTCAATGTTTTTGTCTATGAAATGGGTAGTGAAGGTACAAGGAGTAATAAAGGGTAAAAAGACTAATAAAAAGGTTGTTGGGAAACATCTTTACTGTAGATTTTGGAATGGCAACTTGCCATTCATAGCTTTCAGTATTTCCTTAAGACAGCTATTCTCAAGTTGTGGTGTACAGAGAGATCCCTGAGGGTTCCTGAGGCCCTTTCCTGGGGTCTGTTATGTTAAACTCTTTTCATAGTAATACTACTTTTTTTGCATTTTCCACTGCTATGACATTTGCCCTGCTGGTGCAAAAGCTATGGTGGTTAAAATGGGATAATTCAGTAGATAGTAAGTGGCAGTGGCTCTGAACTGTACTCTAGTAATCACTATATTCTTCACTGCCACACATTCACAATTAAAAAACAAATGCCAGTTTTACTTAAGCTTGTCTTTGATGAAGCAGTAAATATTATTGATTTTATTAAATCTAGACCCTTGAGTATACTTTGTTTAAATATTCTGTGATGAAATGGGGAATGTGCTAAAAGCACTTCATCTACATACCCAGAATACATGGACTCTCTTATGTGATTGTTTCAGTTGCAAGCTGAACTAGCCACATTTTTCATGAAACATCATTTTTACTTGAAAGAATGACTACTAGACAAACTCTTAATTATTCAGACTTTGGTAATTGGCAGACATTAAAAAATGAATAAAGTGAGCCAGTCACTTCAAGGAAAACAACTGACAGTAATTGTTGCCAGTGATAAAATTAGAGTTTTAGATTAAAAATTTGGGATACATTACGTGCTCTTGTCAGCTTCTCAGTATTTAAAGATTTTTCTGATGAGATGGGTGGTGATATTAATGAATGTGAGGTTTTTCTATTGCATAATGAATTGTGTTAACACTTTGGATATCTTCATAACTCAGTGATCCTATATTTTCAAAGTGACCAATGTTAAAATTATGGATAAAAGATCTATCTGAAGAACAAGTAACAGAATACAAAAAGTTCCTCTGTGGCTTTGGATTCCATATTATAACCAACTCTTAAGAAAATCTTACTTGCCAAGTTTTGGTGTACTATCAAAGAAGAATATACACAGTTATCCAAAAAGTTATTAATATTAGCACATTCCTCCTTTTTTCTCCATATTTGTGTGAGGCCATATTATTTCATATAGTCGATCAAAACAGCATATCACAACAGATTAAATACAGAAAGATGAGAATATAACTGTCTTCTATTAAGTTAGACATCATGAAAGAAATTTGCAAAAATTATAAAACAGTATCATTTTTCTCATTAAGTTTTTTTTTGGAAAATAATGATTTTTCATTAAGATATGCTATTTTTCTTATTAAATATAATATTAAAAATTTTAAATGAATTAATATTTCAAATTTTCTCTTTAATTTCTAATATTGTAGATATTGATAATTAGAGCCTACATAAACAGAAGCTCTTGGGAGTCCTCAATAAATTTTAAGAATAAAAAGGAGTCCTGAGAGTTAAAAATTTGAGAACCACTGCTTTAAGGGATGAGCTAGGCTCATCATGATGAAAGTTCTAATCTTTTCAGTGTTCTGTGGGATATGACTACATGCCTCTAGTTCCTTTTCCTGATTATAAAGGCATGTCACAGATCTTCCGCATCATTCCCCAAATGGGCAGAGGGTTCCTGTATGTTTTTTTTTTTTTTTTTTTAACACAAGTTGCCAGGGATTGAACCCAGGACCTGTAGCTCAACCACTGAGCTACAGCCACTCCCTGTGTGTATTTTTAAAGGACATTTTAGTTTTTATTTAAAATTGATGCTACTTATATGATTGCTACCCAAAAATTGAAATATGTTTAATGGTCATTCCAGTGAACTTGCCCATGTTAATACTCTCTTGGCTGTATGCTATGCATGCAGTGTTTGGAGCTGTCCATCATGCCAGCTACTTCATGGTTCTAGTGAAACACACTTTGCTAAAAGTAAACTGCCATTTTCTCCGAAGTCCTTAGACCATACTAATCTGTCTGCTGAAATGTCTTTCTGACATTTCATAGCCCTTTTCCAGTACAGTCAATCCACAATTTATGCATGGGTTATGTTCCAAATGTGTTAATGAATCAGTTATTTGCAATGCTGTGATATGAATTACAGATGACTTTTGTAGTGTCATTAATAGTGTGGGCATTTCATCCTCATTGTGAACTATTACCATCTTTCTGTGAAGAGTTAAATTCTGATTTCTAGAAGTCCAGCAAATCAGTTTCTTTCTCCATTGCAGTCCAGGAGTGGTGGTAAGCCCCTCTTTTCTCCTCACAATAGAAACAGGATTGATAGAGTTTTAATAGCAGCAGGTATTAATAAGCCCGTATTTATTCTGAAGGAGGGCTCGAGAGTGGCACCCAAGGAGTGGGTGGAGGGTGAATAACACTCTGAAGTGAAACAGGTTGACAAACTTTGGTCTAACTAGCAGTGGTGGAGGGAAAAAGAAGGGATGATGTGGATGCAGCTTGGAGTTCATATATTCTCATTTGGGTTACTTGCTAAAAAATAAGAGATGTCTTAAGTTGGGTGTTCCTAGGTAGGGAAATCCATCTATCTAGAATTGTGTTGTGTTATGTCCTTATTTTTGATTATTGTAAGAACTAAGCTCAAGCAACAGAATGACAGGACTTTTGGGAAGGTGAAACTCGTAGATTCATAGGCCACAGGCTTGAGTGTAAAAGGAAAGCAGTTAACTCCAGGGGCTGTCATGATCAGGAGAGGGGAAGTGGAGGCCAGGAGAATGTTGGGGTATGTAAGCTATTAACAAGGGTCCCCAAACAAATTCAAATAACAGGGTGGCTGTTGGCTCAGAGGCAGAACTCATGATTACTCAGCACAGTTCAAAGAATGCTATGACTCATTATACTACCCGGCATCTCTGGTGGCAAATCTAGAGTTTGGTAAGATTCGTGGCTAATACAGGAAGCCCATTATGGTGAAGCGTTGATATAAAGCAGAAATCCAGAGGAGAACTCAGGACATGGTCGAGTTCAGCATTGGAGAACTGGAATTTGGCCTGAAGCTGATTTTGTTGTCCTCTTCATTCCCAAGGGCAATATTGACCCCTTGAATTGAAGCAGGGCTGAGTCAAAGGGGAGCACAAAGTGAATATAGCTGTCTGGACAGGAGGGATGGGCCTAGCACAACAAATATATATATATATATATATTTTAGATTTATTTATTTATTTATTTATCCCCCCCTTGCTGCTTATGTTTTTTTACTGTGTCCATTCGCTGTGCGCTTCTTCCGCGCCTGCTCATCTCCCCCCTGCTGCGAGGTCCCGCTGCATCAGCCCACCGCGCCGCTCGGCCGGCCCGCCCTCACAAGGAGGCCCCGGGAAGCGAACCCGGGGCCTCCCACATAGTAAACGGGGGCTCCATCGATCGAACCACGCCGGCCTTCTGCCGTGAGGTCCTGCTGCATCAGCCCACCGCGCCGCGCGGGCCGCCGGCCTGCCCTCACAAGGAGGCCCCGGGAAGTGAACCCGGGACCTCCCATATGGTAAACGGGAGCTCTATCCATTGAGCCACACCCGCTTCCCAACAAATATTTGTTGAATGAATGAATAGATGTAAATGAGGCAGGAGAACTACTGGATCATCATGGTCTTTCCATCCCATTTCTTAATGCAACAGATACAAGGTATCATGTTACCTGCCTACTAAAAAAGCCTCTAGGTTAGGAGTCGGCAAACTTTTTCTGTAAAGGACCAGAGAGTAAATATTTTACACTTTGTGGCCTGTGTTACATTTAAGACTGCTATTGTAGCACTAAAGTGGCTGTAGACAATGTATCAGTGAATGAATGTGGCTGTGTTCCAATACAACTTTATTTATGGATACTGAAATTTAAATTTCATATAATTTTCACATGTCACAAAATACTCTTTCAACCATTTAAAAATGTAAAAACCCGTTCTTAGATCACGGGCTATACAAGAACAGGCAGTGGGCTGGATTTTCATCCACAGTCTCTAGTTTGCTGATTCCTGTTTTAGGAAAATAAATGACTGTAGTTATGATGCAGAAAGCTTAGCAGTACTGAAGTAGATGTTCTCTAGGAAAATGCTGTTGGTGACACTGTCTTGTTTTATAGGTGACACTGATGATAAAAATCCATTCAAGAATTTAGATGTGACATCTGCAGCAGGTTCAAATCTCTCAGCTATAAGACAAACTGGATACTTCATAAGAATTTTCATCTATTATGCACAGAGGGCCAAACACTGTTACTGAAATTGTCTGGGTGAGCTGCCTACTGTGTTCAGTGATGCACTAGTAGACAAAGAAGTTGAAAAAGAAGGTTGGCATATTCTTTGGATGACTGGCAGAGTGTGACACAAATATGGCCTCAAGCCCTACTTCAATTCCAAGGACTTCATGACTAAATAAAATAGATTTTTTTTTTTTTTTTGGTTGGAGTGATGGTGGTAGTTGAAGTGAATTTGAACTTTACTCGGGGGCTGTTTAATATATTGCCTTGGTAATCGAACTTTAAAGATACTGTTTTTATGAAGCTTATTTAATGATCACCTTTTAGTATTGGGCTCTCCTATGTTAAGGGAAAAACAGTAAAGAAAAACATCTGTTTACTAAAAAGGTTGATTTGAGTACTATGATTTTCACATGGAAGTTTTTACTTCAGGGATTCTTGAAATTGTGCTCTTCCCTAGAGTGTTGAAAATATGTTTCTCTTTGCAAAAAGCTACACTACCCACAATTTTTTAGGAAAACATCCTTTTGAGTAAGCTCTTGAACTGAGTAGTAAATAGAAAATCATACTGTATGTATTAATATGCATAGAACAGTGGAATTCATAAATTAATATTTCTGGTCTTTTTAATTAAACTGATTTAGCCAGGGAAGCGGATGTGGCTCAATTGATAGAGCTCCCGTTTACCATATGGGAGGCCCCGGGTTCACTTCCCGGAGCCTCCTTGTGAGCGCAGGCCGGCCCGCGAGGCCAGATGGGCTGATGCAGCAAGACCTCACAACAGGAAGCGGGTGTGGCTCAATCGATAGAACCGCCATTTACCATGTGTGAGGCCCCGGGTTCGCTTCCCGGAGCCTCCTTGTGAGGGCAGGCCAGCCCACGCAGCGCGGTGGGCTGATGCAGCGGGACCTTGCAGCAAGGGGGAGATGAGCAGACACGGAGAAGGCGCACAGCGAATGGACACAGCAAGCACAAGCAGCAAGGGGGGGATAAATAAATAAACAAATAAAAAAAAAAAATGATTTAGCCAGCAGGTGTGAATTAACCTTATATATTTTCTAGAGCTTTTGAATCAGTAAAATTGGAACATCAAGGTATTTGCTGAACCAAAGAAGTATTTTATATGGTTAGAGTCCCTGCTTTTGGTGTATATCTGTCTATTTATACCAGTAATAGAATATTTGAAAATAGTTCTTAGGAAATGAGGCAGGTGGAGTCTGTCAAAGTTGAATCCCATTTTTTCCTCAGTGAATCTTCAACATTTTTTTTTTTCACTCATGTTTGCATTCAGCAAAAACACCAGCAGCCCAGGATATAAAACGGTTTACATTTTATATAGCTCAAATGGCTTATCTACAAACAGAAAAAGTTCCCTCATGACTTACCTTGAAATCTTTATTCAAGGCATACACTATTCTGTTTGTCAGTGTGCCACTGCCACCATTGCATGTTTTTGGTTGTGCAGTGCAGCTAGCATAGCCATTCTGCTAGGAAGAAGATCTGCAGGTTGCTGGATAGTAGAAGTTACACACATCTAATTTACAAGTCAGATTAGAGATCAGAATCATGCGAATTTATTTCATTTCATGGTTTTTAAGCTATTTTTTCATTGAAGCAGTCCCTGTAACTGAACGACAGGTGTGTTGAAGCATTTGAATGCCTTAAACTCCTTTGAATCTGGAATGAAAGGGATGTTCTTATGGATGTTTAGATCCTAGAACTCAGGGATTTTGAAATAAAATGCCCTTTCATTCATTGTGCCGTAATTCAGCCATCCTTTGGATTGGATTTGGGATTATTGTGATTAATATTTGGAAAATTTTGCCATTTTTAAATATAAGGCACTTTAGGAAGGACCTAGACTGTGTGTATGTGTGTTTAAATAAAGGGGGAAGGTACAATAAATAGAGTATTTGTAGATTGCAGTCATTATATTTCCTTTTGTCTAAACCTTTTCTAAAATATAACATATGTACAGAAAAGTGTATAAATATAGCTTGATAGGTAACAGTTATTCTTAATTCACCTGACCATTTTGAAATTGAGAAGACATCTCATAAGGTGAGTATTTTTAGATAGTTCATTGCATAATACTGTGCTGTTTAATTGACTTTGAGAACACAATTGCAACAAAGCATCTTTGTTAATTTTTTAAATGGTTCTTTTTTTTAAATGGTTCTTGAACCATTAATTGATTGGTTGAATATAACCAAGAGAAGAAAATCCGGATGTTTAAAACTAGTTTTGTATCAGTGGTTAAAGGAGTATTTAATTTTATCCCCCAACCCCCATTCCCACCCTCTGGTGAGTTCTCATGAATGGTTTCCAAGATGCCAAAATATTGGAATTTGGAGGGTCTTGAGAATAATCATTTGCATCTTTTTTCTCCACCAATTATGTTTTTTACATAGGACCTATTCTTATTTATAGGACATGAGGAAGACAGTGGACTTTTGGAGAAAGATTACCCTAAGTTAAGGGTGCACTAGGCATATATTAATGTGTTCATTTTAGTAGTTCCATTTAGGTGGATCCTTTCCCCATCCCATTTCTCCCTAATTTCATAATTCCTAGTTAAAGCTGCTTTCAAACTGGGCTTTAAGGAGAGTGGGAGGTAATTTTGTGAATGGAGAAAGTGATTCCAGACGTTGGGAAATTAACGGAATGTAAAAGTGAGGATGAGATCGTAAATGTGATGATAATATCCTAGATGAGCACTCAGTATTTGTTGATTGATAAGGGTGCTAGAGGAAGAATATCAGTGGAATTAGAGTGGTTTGTAGGTACTATTTATTGGAAGCCTCCTATATACAAGGCATTGAATTGAATAAGACACTTGTCTTTTAGTTTCCTTGGTTGCTTAAGCACATACCATGCAATGGGTTGGCTTAAACAATGGGAATTTTTTAGCTCATGGTTTTGAAACTAGGAAAATGTCCAAATCAAGGTGCCACCAAGGTGATGCTTTCTTCTCCAAGACTGGCATTCTGGGGCTGGCTACCTGCGATCCTTGGTCCTGGGCTCCTCTGTGACATGGCAGTGCACATGGCAGCCTCTCCCTTTTCTTCTGGGTTCTGTTGGTCTTCAGCTTCTTGCTTCCCCTGGTTTTCTCTCTGTCTGTCTGAATTTTATTCTGCTTATAAAGGACTTCAGTAGTAGACTTAAGACCCATCCAGATTTGGGTTAGGCCACATCTTAACTGAAGTAACCCAACCTCATCAAAAGGTCCTACTTACAATGGGTTCACATCTGCAGGAATGGATTAAGTTTTTTTTTTTTTTTTAAGATTTATTTATTTATTTATTTATCCCCCCCTTGCTGCTTGTGTTTGCTGTGTCCATTTGCTGTGTGTCTTTTCCGTGTCTGCTTATCTCCCCCTTGCTGTGAAGTCCTGCTGAACCAGCCCACCGCGCTGCACGGACTGGCCTGCTCTCACAAGGAGGCCCCCGGAAGCAAACCCAGGGCCTCCCACATGGTAAACGGGGGCTCTATCGATTGAGCCACACCCGCTTCCTGCTGTGAGGTCTTGTTGCATCAGCCTACCCTGCCACGCGGGCCGGCCGGCCTGCCCTCACAAGGAGGCCCCGGGAAGTGAACCTGGGGCCTCCCATATGGTAAACGGGAGCTCTATCCATTGAGCCACACCCGCTTCCCTGGATTAAGTTTAAGAACGTGTTTTTCTGGGGGTACATAGCTCTAAGCCATCACAATAAGTCAATTCTAATTCAACAGCCTTGAAAGCAGGTGCTATTTATCCAGTTTCCTCATGAGGAAATGAAGTATATCCAAGGCCTTACAATAAGAAGTAAAGATATAAAATCCTAAAGCCAGTGGTTCATTTTGTGCATAGGCCTTTTCTGTCCAGTGATTGATAAATGAAGAAATGAAAAAGTAATCTGAAATGCCAGCGCACATTATGGGAAGATTTTAAGATAACAGTTTTTTTTAAGTCATGAATGACTTCATGCTCTGAATGGTGCTGTAGAATGATGTTGAAACTTCCTTGGAGAGCAGTGAGACGATAACTTAGTATTGTTTCTAACTCTAGAACACTTTTTTTTTTTTTTTTTTTTTTTTTTTTTTTTGGAGGTCCTGGGGACCGAACCCAGGTCCCTCCATATGGGAGACAGATGCCAAACCGTTTGAGCCACATCCGTCCCCTAGAACACTTTTAACTATCTAATAGTTCCCTTTGATATTAGTTAGTAAGTTAGTATAGTAATGTTTAAACTTTCAGGTTTAACTGATGCCACAGTACAAAATCCATATATGAAGGATGGGTGATAATGAACCACCACACCAATTTATGTACCATGAACTGAATTGGATTAACTCACAAGTAGAATGTTTAGAAAAAGTGCTTTAAGCAGTGTGATATAGTTAAAGATGACTACTAAACAGCTTGGGGTGCTGGAATGATAATATTGGATAACAGTATCATGAAGCCATTAAAAGTGAGAACTGTGAATGTTTATAGGCTTTACAAGCAAACATATACAGCCTATAACAAAACATCATCTCGGACAGGACACATTTAACCACTTGGTTAGGAACAGTGCTTTAGCAGCGGCATTTCTAAATGTAGAGGACTACTGTAGAGTAAGGCTTTGAAGAGTCAAATGATCCAGTTATGTTTTTTGAGTGAAATGGTAAGGGATCTTTGGCTTTGTCATGGTCCCTAGAGAGGTGGCAGTGTGGTAAAGTAGATTAAACATTTGTACTTTAGCACCTTGGTGAGGGATGTGGTAATGAAGACAGGAAAAAAATATTGAAATCATTGAACTCAAAATGGTAGAATGGAAAATTTTTTTTAATTGCTTGAAAATATAGGGAAGAAAGTTGCAGATAGCTCATCGGCAAACAATTGAGTCAGTTGCACACAGGGAAAGAAGTAAGGAGGGCTGTTCACTAGTGAAATGGTTATATGATATTCCTGGGTAGAGTTTTTGCTCAAAAAAGGAGAACACTTGGGAAGAGAAAGCAGGAAAACTGATTTAGAAATAGGTGTTACTGAAATGTAGTAAGCTCATCAAATATCATGTATATGAAATCATAGTGTGTACTCCTTTGTATGCAGCTTCTTTTCCAAAACATAATGCATTTGAGATTTATCCATATTGTTGTGTGTATTGGTGATTCATTCTCTTTTGCTGCTGAGAAGTATTTTATATACCATAATTTGTTTAATCATCCTCCTTTTAATGGACATTTGAGTTTTTTTCTGGGTTTTGGCTACTATGGATGAAAAGCTGCTGTAAACAGAAATTTTATATGTCGTTTTGTAGACATATGTTTTAATTTCTCCAGGTTAAATACCTAGAAGTGGAATTGTTTTGTCATGGGATCAATGTGTGTTTAACTTTATTTATTTATTTATTTTTGAGGTACCAGGGCCAGGGATTGAACCCAGGAAACCAGTGCTCAATCACTGAGCCACATTGGCTCCCGTTTAACCTTAAAAAAACGGCTAAACTCTTTCCAAAGTGGTTACACCATTCCCACCATGTGTTTTTAGTTCAAACCTGCCACTTTCTGCACTTTGTACTAAGAATAGATACTGGTTTGTTCTAAATAACTTTTCCATAGCCAGAGAACTTTGAGGAGTGTTTTTCAGAAATACCTGAAAAACAGCAAATGCTTTTATGATATATCTATTTTTAAGAAATCTTAATGAGTTAAGATATATCTAAGATTAACTTAAATGGATATGCAATTATTGATTTTTTTGTATGGAATTTTTAATTTTCATTTCATT
>JAQZBX010011605.1:0-42458 GCA_029593785.1 Cabassous unicinctus | reverse complement strand
TATATATATATATATATATATATCAGTTTTATTTGGTTTATAGTATTGTTCAAATCTTCTATTTCCTTACTGATCTCTGTAGATGTCCTAGCCATTATTTAAAATGATGTATTGAAGTGTTCTGCTATTAATGTGGAACTGTCTATTTCTCCTTTCAAATTTGTCAATACTTACTTAATGTATTTTGGAGCTCTGCTATTAGGTGCGTATATCTTTATAATTGTTTTGTCTTGTTGTTGAATTGACCCTTTTGTTAGTATATAGTGATATTCTTTGTCTCTCTCTTTTTTTAAAAAATGATTTATTTATTTATTTACTACCCCCCTCCCCATTGTTTTGTGCTCACTGTCTGCTCTCTGTGTCCATTTGCTGTGTTCTTCTGTGTCTGCTTGTCTTCTCTTTAGGTGGCACTGGGAACCAATCTTGGAACCTTCTGGAGTAGGAGAGAGGAGCTCAATCTCTTGCACCACCTCAGCTCCCTGGTCTGCTGTGTCTCTTATTGTCTCTCCTCTGTGTCTCTTTTTGTTGCGTCATCTCACCGTGCCAGCTCTCTGCGTGGGCCAGCACTCCTCATGGGCCAGGTCTCCGCGTGGGCCAGCTCTCCACTCAGGCCAGCTTGCTATGCAGGCCAGCCTGCCTTTGCCAGGAGGCCCTGGGAATCAAACCATGGACCTCCTATATGGTAGATGGGAGCCCAATCGCTTGAGCCAAATCCACTTCCCTTCTTTGTCTGTTGTAAGAGTTTTTGACTTAAAGTCTATTTTATCTGATATTAGTGTGTCTACTCCAGCTCTCTTTTGGTCACAATTTGCATGGTATATATTTTTTCCATCCTTTCTCTTTCAACCTGCTTGCACCTTTGAATTTAAGGTGGATCTCTTTTAAACAGCATATAGTTGGGTGATGCTTTTATCTATTCTGCCAGTCTCCCCCTTTTGCCTGGAGAGTTCAATCCATTTACATTGAAAGAAACTTCTGATAGGTGGGATTGTCTTCTGCTATTTTGCTCTTTGTCTTTGTAAATCTCATACCCTTTTTGTCCCTCAATTCTTTTGCTAATACCTACTTTCATATTACTTTGACTTTTTTTTATTGTAACACTTTAAATCCCTTTCCATTTCCTTCTATATATACTTTTCAGATATTTTCTTTGTGGTTCCATGAGGTTAAAATTCAAAATCCTAAATATGTAACAACCACATTTGGTTTGATACCAAATTAACTTCAATAGCATTCTCATACACTTTTCTATACCCCTCTTTTCCCCTACCTTTTTTCTGTACTTGTACAAATACTATCTTTATACATTATATATCCTAAACCATAGAATTATCATTACATTTATGCATTTGCATTTTAGAACCTGTAAGAAAGAAAAAGTGGATTTGCATGCCAAGAAATACATTACAATAGCACTGGCATTCATAATTACCTATATTGTTACTTTTACCAGAGGTCTTCATTTCTTTATGTTTCTTTGATCCACTTGCTAGTATCCTTTCCATTCAGTCTAAAGAACTCTCTTTAGCATTGCTTGTAGGGCAGGCCTGGAGGTGATGAACTCCTTAAGCTTTTGTTTATCTGGAAATGTCTTAATCTTTCCCTCATTTTTGAAAGACAGTCTCACCAGATAGAAATTTCTTAGTTGGCAGTTGTTTTTCTTTCAGTATTTTAAATATTTTGTCCCTCTGCCTTCTTGCCTCCATGATTTCTGATGAGAAATTGTACTTATGCTATTAGGTGACTTTGTATGTGACACTTTTTTCCTTGCAGCTTTCAGAACTCTCTCTTTATCTTTGGGGGTTTATTGGGCTTCTCAAATGTGCATATTCATGTTTTGCATTCAATTTGGGAAGTTTTCTGCTATTATTTCTTTGAATATTCTTTCTGCTCCTTTCTCTTTTTCTTCTCCATGTGGGACTCTCATAATGTATCTGTTGGTATGTTTGATGATGTTCCACAGGCCTCTTAGGCTCTGTTCACTTCTTAAAATTCTTTTTCCTTTCCATTCCTCTACACAAATCATTTCAATTGTCTTGTCTTCAAGTTCACTGATTTTTTCTTTGGCCAGCTCTAATCTGTTGTTGAAACCCTCTAGGGATTTTTTCATTTCAGTTATTGTGGTCTTCAAGTCCAATATTTCTGTTTAGTCCCTTTTTAAAATTTCTTTTTATTAGGAGTCTCATATGGTTCACTCACTGTTTTCCTGGTACCCTTTAGTTATTTCTCTGTATTTTCCTCTATCTCCTTAATATATTGAGGATAATTTTTTCAAAGTTTTCAGCTGGTATGTCCATATTCTGGTCTTCTTCAGTGATGGTTTCTTTGGGTGAGCCATCATTTCTTGATTCTTTGTTTGTCTTGTAATCTTTTTTTGTACACTGTACATCTTAATATATATTTTTTATATTGTTGTGGCAGGGGCAGAGTCTAACTCATTGCTGTGGGGGCAGAGTCTAGCTTATTGTGGTGGGAGGCAGCATCTAGTTTGGTTGCAGTGGGAGGTGGTGTTTATCAGTTGAGGCGGGTGGCGGCATCTGTTTGTCTTCTTTTAGGAGGCACTGGAACCTGAACCCGGGACCTCCCATGTGGTAGGCAGGCACCCAAGTGGTTAGGCCACATCCACTTCCCAGTGTTAATATTTAATATGTTAACTCTGGGATTTAGTCCCTGAGCTGTCTGTTCATTAAGTTTGTATCCAGTTAGTGATATGACAGAGATTTCCTTGTGTGCCGGGAGCTAACAAAAACAAACAAACCATTGCAAAACCCACCTTTCACAATCTTCACAAATTGGCTCTGTTTTAGCTGGGGCTCTACTTCAGAGTTTTGTCCTCTTATCACAAAATCATCCAGAAGGGAATGTGAAGTGCAGAGTCCTCTTCATGTCTTTTCTGTGACTGTATCTTGTTCTGGGCTTGTGCATTTTTGTGGCCTTAGGAATTCAAATGCCACCTCTCTTCCCTATGAAACAGACTTTGGCTCCCTTCCCCATGGTGCTGTGTGGTAAGGCTTAAAGCAGGTAATCTTTTGCTGCAGGCTGTTTTGACTTTGTTTCTTACAGTGATTTAGCTGTCCTCAAGTTACTTTTGCTTGCAGGGCAAAATCTGGGAGGGCAAGTCTAAGATGAATTTTTCACTCAGTCTTTCAGGCAGCCACCTGATAGATTGGCACTGCCATACAGGCACCCCAATATGGAGGCAGCAGAGGACCAGGGACACAATGAAAGTGCATGCCGCCTCCATACCACACCAAGGAGAGGGTGGTTGAGAGGCCAGCAAGGGTGCCAAGATTTTCTCTTACTGTTTTTAAAGCTGCATTTTCTTGACTTGGCCCTCACCCAGTTAATGTGATGATTTAACTATTTTTGTGGAGTTTTGAGGAAGATGGCTTTGTTAGGTCTTGCTAGTTGTTTAATGATTCTGTGGAGGAATGGCACCCTGGTGGCTTATGCCACCATCTTAGTCAACCAGAAGCCTAATTATAATTACTTTTCAGCACTGGTATGTGTGAGGCACTTTTATGCATGTTGCATATACTGATACATCTAATTCTCATAACAAACTCACCAGGTAGGTCCTACATTATGCCCCTATGTCACAGCGTGGGGTACTGTGGCACCGAGAGCTCATGGGTTTAAATACATGACGCCTGGACCATAAGCTGCCTTCTGGTCAGGAGCTGGGGATTCCACAAAACATGCTGGTTGATCTGAAGGAGGCTGGAGGTCCTACCAGATGCCTTCATTATTATAATAACTTTCCCCTTCTAACCAGGGCCAGAGTGACTGCAGTACACATGGGTTAGAAGCCAGACCAGCAGCTTCAGCATCACTTGGTACTTGTTTTAAAAAAAAGTTTGCTGATCCCCAACCCCAGAGTTTCTAATATAGTAAGTCTGGGGCAGGGCCCAAGAATTTAACTTTCTAACAAGTCCTCTGGTTGTTTCTGATACATGCTAAAGTTTAAGAAATACTGGATTAGAGATAAATTCCTGGGGGATAGGGGGTGGATGGAGAACAGATTGAGGGGAAAGACGAGGCCAAGAGTCCATTTCTGAGGTTGTTGCCATCACCAGAGTAAGAGATCAGAACCTGAAATCAGATCCTCAACCTGGTCTGCCCCTTAGATACATATGGGGAGCTTTAAAACATACCAATGCACTTGGCTCACTCCAAAGCTGTTATACCAGAATCTCTAAAGGATAGCAGCTTGGTATCAGTGTTAAATTTTTCCAGGTGATACTGATGTACAGACAGTGTTAAGAGTGAGAGGCTCTTGAACTTGTAGATGCAGAAGAATCTCCTGGAGAACTTGTTAAACAGAAATTGCTGAGCCCTACCTCCAGAGATTTTGATTCAGTAGATCTGGGTTGGGATTATGCATTTCCAACAAGCTCCCAGATGACACTGTTGCTGTCAGTCCAAGGACTAAACTTTGGGAATCATTGCCTTATATTTTCACCTGTATTCTAGTAGAATGTAGGCTTAGGCACCAAACCTTGGATAGGAGCTAGAGGACCCCTTCCCTCTGCAGTTAATCTGGCCTACTCCACCTGTGACTTAGAGTGTGCTAATGTGTCTATGGGTGAAGAAGTGAAAAATTCAGTTAATTGTCTAAATATTTTCTGTTGATGCACATAAGTTTATTATTTAAAGTTTTAGACCTAAAATTTGCCCTTCCCCAGGACAATGGCTATTTGAGATTTGATCAAGAAAACCCAATTTTTAATTATTTCTTCTTTTTTCCCCTAAAGGATTTACCTACATGTGAACTTGTAGAATACAGTGCTTTAAGGGGAATGCTAAGATTTGAGTTATCATTTGAAATACGTAGTCAGAAATCAAGCTTTTAGAATGATCGTAATTATGGGACATTCAATAAAATACTCATTGCTCAAACAACTTCTGAAAATAGTCCAAGGCAATTCAACTTTTATTTCCTCTAAAGAACTTGTCACCATTTATTAATCTTAATTTCCCTCAACACTGCATATCAGATGAGAGACCGATTTTTCTACTGTTTCCATAATGTTAATATTTAAATGGAAGAGTGTGACACTTATAAACAGCTGTGGAGGAGAGGGGTGATATTTCTAGGAAGGAAACCTAGAATAAATGCCACACCAAGGCTTCTTACTTAAAATAAAAATCCCAAAGAAAAACCAAGAAAATATGCAGGTGCACCTTTCAGCACAGAATAGGATGGAGAAACATTGCTTGTGAAGTAATTTATGTAAAATGAATAACACTGTTTCAGAGATGCCATTCTAATACTGAAGAAGCATTTGGAGAGGTAGAGGCAGAAGGCTCTGCTGGTGGAGATTCTCGCTGAACTCTCTCTACTTTCAACACAAATGCAGCTCACAGAAGTATCCAAAGCACTTTCTCTGCTAGGCTCTGGGCTACATGTGGCAGGAATACCAGGGTGGATGAGGCATAATCTCAGCCTTCAAGAAGCTGGTAGAGAAGGTCAGACAAAAGCCTGGCCTCTGTGGGACATGAGCTTAGGAAAGATATAAACAGAGTGGTCGGGCACATCGTAGAATGGAGAGATTATGAAAGAATTGGAAGATTTTTGAAAGACAAGATTATTAATTTTTATTTATTAGGGAGATTGTGGGTTTACAGAACAATCATGCATAAAATATGGGATTCCCATATACCACCCTATTATTAACACCTAGTTTTGGTGAGGAACGTTTGTTACACTTGATGATAGCACATTGAAAGACAGGATTCTTAACAATGGAGATCAGAGATGTGGGTAAAGGGAATAGTATTGATTCACTATACATTTCCAAGGCATTTATTGAGCCCTTACCTTATGTCAGGCACTACACTGGGTTCTGGGAATACAAACATAATAAGACCTTCACCTGTTCTGAAGGAGTGGGGAAAACAAGTGAGGTCAATTATAGTACATGAAGGCCTCCTGGAAGAAGTTATACCTGAGCTGAGTCCTAAGTGATGAATAAGGGTAACAAAGAATGGATGGAAGGAAGTAGGTAAGGGAAAGAACATGCTTGAGAGAGGGAACAACATGTACAAAATCCTTAGTGAGAGAGAGAGAATACCAGACATTTGTAGAACTGCAAGGGGCCCAGGATGGCCAGAGCATAGAGTGTTAGTGCAGGGAAAACAGGGGGTCAGGGAGAAGAGTCATGAGGGCCAGTTCACAAAGGGCCTAATTTTTAGATATTTACCCCAAAGGATTTGGTATTTTTCTATAGATCATGGGGGCCCACTAAGGGATTTAAACATAGGGCATTGTGTGAGCAGATTTAAAGTTTAGAGAGACTGTTCTGGCTATGGCACAGAAAAATGTTTGGGAGAAAGCAAGACTGGAAGCAAGTGATAAGTTATGAACTTGTGGAGGTAAGACAGATGAGGGATGCTAGAGCCTGAACTCAGATAATGGAAAGGAGGTGAGCAAAGGGGAGTTAAAAAAGGAGTAAAAAAAGAGATATTAACAAACTAAAATAATAGTACTTGATGGCCGAGAGGGTGTGTAGTAGAAGAGAGTGGGTCAAAGATCACTCCAAATTTTTTGGTTTGGGCCACATAGATGGTGGCACCATTCACAGAGTTAGAAATAACTAAAGGAGGAGCAGGCATGAATTGAGAGATGCGATTAGATGGTGAGTTTTGAACATATTGAGTTTGAGGTGCCTGTGGAACATTCAGGTCAAGATGTTCAGGAGGCAGTTGGATATGTAAGTCAGGATATTACTTCTCTTTGACACTATGTTGTTTGTTCTAGATAGTGCAATAAGGTAAAAAAAAAAGATATTTGAGGCATAGAGATTGGAAAGGAGTAAATGAAAATCATTATTTGCAGATCTTGTTAATTTATATAGAAAAACCAAATTAATCTAGAGACAAATTATTAGAAATAATAGGAGAGTTTAATAAGGTGGCTGGATATAAAATTAATATATGTCAGTTGCGTTTCTCTATACCAGTAGTAGAAACAATAAAACAAAATTAAAGAGAAAACATTTACAAAATTGTCATAGAATATCAAGTATCTAGGAGTAATCTAACAGAAGGTGAGAAAGATCTCTACATGGAAAATTGTACAATTATATATATATACACTTAAAACTCATCTCACGCCATATGCAGACATTGAAATTAGATCCTTACCTTACGGCATAGCAAGTCCATATAGACTAAAGAGCTAAGGATACCTTAAGGAAAGTTGAAAGACAATTTACAATCTTAGGTGAGATATTTGTAACATACAGGACAAGTAAACGGATTTTTTACATATGAAAATATGTAAAAAAAAACCCCTCTTATAAATCAATTAGAAAGGCACATACATACACACACACACACAAAACAAGTTGAAAAATGGAAAGACAACATGTGTTCATAGCAGCATTCTTCATAGCAGTATACATACATACATATATATTATATATAAATGCAATAAAACAATATGCAAGGGAAAGCAAATGTATTGGCCAGGGTTCTCTAGGGAAATGGAACTGACAGGAGATATCTGTAAATAGTATGAGATTTTATAAAATTGTCTCATAAGACCGTGGGTATGTACAAGTCCAAATTCCGCTGGTCAGGCTGTAAACCAGGGACTCTGATGAAGATTCTTTGATTAGTTCCCAGGAGATGATGGCTGTCTGATGTAGAGATGGGATTTCTCTCTCTGAATGCTGAAATCACTTCTCCTTTTAAGGCCTTCAACTAATTGGATGAGACATCACTCATTGCTGAGGGCAATCTCCTTAGTCGATTATAGATGCAATCAGCCATCTATACAATCAGCTCACTGATGATTAAAGTCCATGAAATGCCCTTGTATTACAGTTGACCCAGTGCATGCTTGACCAGACATTTGGGTACCATTACCTGGCTGAGTTGACACATTAGCCTAACCATCACAGAAAGGGAATGAACCTGGTATTCAAAATGATGCTTTGCTTCTCTGGTAGGAAAAGGAAACAGGGGAAAGTAATTGGGAGGTGAGGGGAATATGGTTAAATGTAGGTTCCTATCAAGATTCTAGTTTTATTTTTTGGGTGATACATTCATGGATATTTAATACATTATTAGAAATAACTAAATAAAAGTAGCCCAGGCTGGGACCAATGATGACAGTGTCTTCAGTAAATGAATAAGATGAATCAAATTCTGTGCATCTGAGATAAGAATTAGAGAAAAATAATTTTTCTTGAATGAATAGAAAATAGTCAGTGGCACAGATTGCAGAGAAAGCTGATATAGCCCTTTATCACACTACTGAATTTGTTAACAGAATGTGCTTGCTGGGGCATCTTTTTAGAGATTTATAAGTGATCTTAAGAAATTTTGGAAAAACAAGTTACGAGGGTAAATAAATTATTTACCTAAAAATGTTACTGGTTCATTCCCAAAAGCTGTACATTTGTCATCCATTCATAGCTTTGGGGATGCAGTCCTTTTATGTT
Source organism: Cabassous unicinctus (assembly GCA_029593785.1). Lineage (NCBI taxonomy): Eukaryota > Metazoa > Chordata > Mammalia > Cingulata > Chlamyphoridae > Cabassous > Cabassous unicinctus. The sequence goes on along the minus strand of JAQZBX010011605.1, from coordinate 34,008 downwards.
GTCTTCTTGCATTTTTGTCTTGCAATTAAAGTGAGCTGCTATTGGATGATTTGTAATCAGATTATATGTTCTAAATCATATGGACAAAACCAGACATATTTAAAATACAATTTTTCTATTTTAAATTGTTTAAAATTGCTAAAGCATTCAGAGAATTTAGCAAAAACCCCAAAATTCCTAAAATGATACTTTCAGAGTATTCTACATTTAATACAAATAATTTTCTTTGTCATCATGTTGTCAACCAAAATTTAATTCAACTCGGTCTATAGTCAGACTTTTATTAGACTCTTTCTTTCTATCTCACCCTGAATCTTGCACTATTCCTGTTGGGACTGCTTCGGTGAACCACCCACAGTAGCCTGCTCACTTCATATGACCAGCAGAGACCCCAATAATGGGATTTTCTCAGTTCATGGAAGTGCAGGTTAACTGTGGTTCACTGTTGACCCAACTTTATAAGAACAATTTAGAATAGTTTTCTTATTACACAACAACACCTGCCCTTTACCTGCCCTAAAGAGTTGTTCAAAATAATAAAGGACTAGAAATGAAAACTCTTCTAAAGGAATCAGCCTTAAAAATCTATCATGCCATTTGCTCCCAAAGTTTCCTTTCAAATGGAAACTTTTCTTATGACCATAATGAATTCTAATGAGCCCCACTCTCCCATGTTGAGGCAGAAGTGTGTCTGGGAATGGGAGTCTTGTGTGTGGTGGAGGCCAGAACACCTTCTGACTTATACTCTCTCATACCTACACACTCCTTGGCTCTGAGCTCTTCCCTTTCCGTCTCCCACGAAAACAAAAGCCAATCAATTCCCACCTGGTAGTTTCTATTTCTCCAGAGCTGTGCCTGGACATTTCTGGGCTTTTAGAAGAATTATATCCTTTAGTTTCCCATTTAACTTCTCCCCTTTCCTAGTTAGTAAAGCATTTCTGAGGCAGAGCCAAAAAACAAAAGGATCCTGATAATGCACAACAGGATCACTCTGGCCTCACTGTCACAAGTTTCTGTAATGAAATCCCTTTTAAATCTTAGATTTAATTTGAAGTGTTCGCTTGTAAAGGATTAAAGTTCTTTCCGGTAATGGTCATGGAAAGCTCCTTTCCATGGCCGAGATAATGCTCCATTAGATTGTAAACTCCTGAAGGGGAGGGATGTGCTTCATGACTTTCTTTCTTTGGTGCTTAGCACCAGTCATGAGCTATAGAATATTCTAGAGATCGGAGATAAATTTTGGCTAATGTGATGATTTCAAGGACCTGCATACCAAAATCATGCCCTGCCAGTCTTCCTTGCATCTCCAAGGCTTTCCTGAGGAAGCCAAATTTATAAGGAACAGCAACAAAATAGGAGTTAAAAACTCTTGTCCCAAAAGGGGCTTTGGGAATATTTCTCATCCAGCCCTGGAGTAGAAGAGCAAGACTAACGAGATGGCAGAACCCCCTCTAGCACCAGGACTTGAGGTCCAAGGCAGAAGGGAAAGGTAAGCACTGCACCTGGATGTTGACTTTTAGGGCAAGGTAACTCTGCTGGCTAGTAAACAGTGGCCCCACTGAATGTCTTGATCAATTAAAATGAGTAATTCCTCCTCTTGAGGGGAAGAGCTAATAAGAGGACCCCCACTGAATAGGAACAAAGATAGTGGGGTCCCCTTACCTATGGTGAGCATTCAATATGTGTTTGTTAAAAGAATGAAAGCAGGGAGCCAATGTGGTTCAGTGGTTGACTGCCGGCTTCCCACATATGAGGTCCTGGGTTCAATCCCTGGCTCTGGCACCTCAAAAAAAAAAAAGTAGCTAGTATTTTTAGGGAGCTGTTACTATGAGCAATACAATTTGCATGCATTTTACAATATTAGTAACTAGAAGCCTCTGGCACAGAGGATGATGGAAGGGGCAATATGTTGCTTTTTTGATGAAGAGCAGGATGGGAAGGAAAGCCACTGGCATTCTGCAGAAGACTGGAGGAGAAATTTGGATTCAGTTATGCTGAATTCTGGACTATGATCTCAGGTAGATTAGTTCTGCGGGCACTTACAGAAACAGGAATGAATTTCACGTGAAAGCTCAGAATATTGGATTTCCTCTTCTCTTTTCAAATCCGGTCTCCTTTATCCCACAAATGACTCAAAGAAAATAAGGGCGTTAGGTCCTGTGAGATGCCAAACTGAGCCAGTGCTAGTTATGATGTTTGGCTTCCATATTTTTCAAGGCCCAAAGAAACTGGAGAACCAATCAGGAAATAATGTGCAAATGATTACAAAGTTGGGAAGTACTTGAATCTGAGTTACACCATTGAAAGAAGATGGTGGGATTGCTTTATTTATTTGGGGAAGTCTTTATCTCAGCAAAAACACTGTAAACGCAAAGATCTGAGAGTTGCATCAGGTAAATTTAGGACTGGAAGAATGTTCTCATGTAAGGGTGATAAAAAAAATCAGGAAATTCATCTGCATATCCCTAAAGTAGTGCATGGTGCCTAGGAGATGCTAAAAAAAGTTTTGCTGAGTAACGACCAGGTCATGGAATTTTGTTATTGGAGACCTTTATGACCAGAACACATTGCTTTACATTTTAATTGTTTAGGAATAATGAAAATTGACCAGATGATTTCTCACATCCCTTTTAGCTCCCTAATTCTACAAATGGCCCAAATTGGTTGACTATTTATTTTAAGGGACCTCTAAAATGTAATTAGAAGCCATGAGTAATCTCACCTTTGTACCACAAATTCACACTCACACCCTGGTTTTCCACTAGAAACATTTAGACTTTCTTTTCTATTGGAAAATTGTTGCCATTATTTCCTATAGCACCATTATTCATTCTAATCACTGAGACTATTACTCAGGTCCCTCTGATACACATCACTGCAAGTTAGACATGTGCTTCAGGGAGGGGAAAATGACCCTCTATGCTGTAGTCAAATTGGTTTCCTAAATGATGCTGCATGTTTTAACTGGAATTTGTGTAGTATTCTAGTGGAAAAAAGGTGGGGAGCAGAGGGAAGGGTTCCTTTGGTTTTCAGGCTGTTAACTGTAATTAGCCTGGTTTCTGAGATGTAATTATCTTGCAATCTCAAAGCAAACACCCTGGAGGAAATTGCACTGTTAAAGACAGCATGGCATTAAAAATAAATTATTACCCTCGTGCCTGCTATTGCTGCTGATGCTTTGTGATTCGTCAGGGTTTCCGTTTGCAAATGCTATTTAGTGCTGGAGCTGTGCAGCCATGTTTCCACTGTTTGGACTCGAGGGGCGGGAGGCTGGGTTTGCTTGCCTGTAATCACGGTGTGAAAACGTACCATGACGGCAGTGATGGCTGGTGTCACACTAAGCATACTCTCCTCCCCTATGGCCTGATCACCAAAATGGCTCTCGGGGTCAAGGAAAGAGAGCACTGACTCCCTTTTAGCATTGGACAATGATGAATGAGCAGAGGAGAGCATCACAATCCAAAGCTCAGGAAATTCAAACTATCCAAAAAGAAAAATTCAAATTTCTTGGAAATGACAGAACAAACAAACAAAATCTCAGTTGCTTTAGGAGCAAACACTGTTAGAGGAGGCACAGATCATTATCATGGCCACACACAGGGGCTGCAAAGACCAGGGCACTTAGAATCAGAGGCTTGTGGATTTGCACAGACGATTGTGCAAGTTGTACACTTCCCAAAGGCTCCCCACTCCCCATCCTCCCAGAGTCGCTGACCAAGCTGTTTGTCCATGGGGCTATGTCCACCCAGGGAAAGGGATACATTTTGCTAATGTGTCAACTTCTTGGGGATGCTTTACAAATTTTATCTGCCTGGAATATTTTACAAAGGTGCCATATAGACCACTTATTTACGGTTTGTGTCACTTTGATCAAATTGCTTATTTTTTCTGACACTCAGCTTTCTCGTGTATACAAAGGATGATAATCATAACATAAACAATACTTCCCGGGAAGCGGGTGTGGCTCAGTGGATAGAGCACCCGTTTACCATATGAGAGGCCCTGAGTTCGCTTCCCGGCCCCTCCTTGTGAGGGCAGGCCGGCCTGCGCGGCGCCGTGGGCTGATGCGGCAAGACCTCACAGCAAGGGGGAGATAAGCAGACACAGAGAAGACACGCAGTGAATGGACACAGCAGCACAAGCAGCAAGGGGGGGATAAATAAAATAAAATAAATAAATCTTTAAAAAAAAAACAAAAAACAATACTTCCCAAGGTTATTTTGAGGATTCAAAACGGAATCTGAAAAGCATGTGCTCAATAGATGACAGGAGTTTTGATGATGATGATAATGACCAGGAAAACCATTATCATCAAATATACACTAGGGTTTGAACATATACCAAATTCTGGGCCAGGTATGGAGATCCTTGAGAGGCATGAGAACTTGCCTCCCTCTCTCACAGACGCCAATAGGTAATTACTTGTGCCATGCTTTTATGTAGGTTCTGTAGAGTAAGAATTCCACAGCCTCTGTAGCACTTTACCTTTGCTGTTAATTCAGTGGTGTGACCAACTTTTCCTATGTGTCAGAAGGAAAAAGGGGGTGAAAAAAGAAGCCCATAAAATTTGAAGTTGAGGATGTGATGGCAGAAAGAGAAAGGAGATAGTAACAGTAAAGTATAAGAGGATGGAAAGGGGTGTGGGAGCTATCAATAATCCAAAGAAAGGTTTAACTAACTAAAAAAATGTTCTTCTCTTTCAATGAGCCAAGCTAATTTGTGCTAGAAATAATTTGAATAACTGAATCCACAGCTTTTCATTATTAAAAAAACTCATTTTCATCCACATCTTTACTTTTCCCTTGTTAAATTTTATCCACACCTCTGATGTTTCCCTAAATGAATTATGAAATGGGAGGCCAATTAAACCTACCCAGGTTTATATCTCACCATCAGGAATATAAAGTTAAATTTGCTCAGAGCTATTAATTGTGGGTTATTAAGAAAATATACAAAAACGCCCTGGTTTTATGAGCTTCAATACTAGAATAGACTGTGTGCTCAAAAGATAGTTTCCTAGGCCTCCTTAATTCTGAATGTAACTTCACCAACATCGGCATGATGGGTGTTTTATTTGATTTTTAAAGAACAAAAGGCAAGAGGAGCTTTCACAATTTCCCTTTCAACCAAAGCCATGTCAGTATTTAACATAGTTGAAAAAGAATGTTTTGATGTGCAGTCTAAATCTTTTCTTTTTGGTAGGTGTTTTTAAAAAGGAAATTCTTTGTAAATAAAAAAAAGTCCTTACTTATTTAACTAATATAAATTAGTAAGAATTGCTGCTTGCCCAACAATGTGAGCCACAGCGCAAGTTACAATCCATTCCTCAAAGAAGTTAGAGGGAATAGTCGTGGAGATTTCATTTTTGGCAAGTTGATGAATAATAACCTGAAAAGCCTCTTATGAAAAAAAAAAAACACCTAGAATGCTGAATGAAGTGAAATGAATATCTTTTTAAATGCATAGTGGAGCTTTCTGGAAGATCCAGGGACCAAAACATGACCAAAAACATGAAGAGGAAGCTGAAAGCTAGAGTACTGAGCAGGATTTCACTTTGGCTGCCCTGAGAGTCGTTGCTAGTCTTAGTAACTGGGTGGCTTGGGTTTAAAGACCTCAGGGAATAGGAGTTGAGGCCTTGGGAATTCCTGCAGCAGGATGTTGAACTGACACTCATTCTCCCATATAAAATTCTCAAAGGCTGCACCTTCAGTGAAATGGTGGGTAGAAAATATCCATCGTCTGGTACAAACTAACCAATCCTTGGCTGGCTTTGCCTAGGGGAAAAAGTCTTTCATGGGAATTCAAAAGCACCATCCTGTTATCCTTATTTGTATGATCTAGGAAATGCAAGTTAAGACGTTAACATAAAATTGACCCAAGATGAGTAAAAGCTATGGGCCTTCTCTCTGGAAGGACATGCCTTAAATACAAACTGCACAGGATTCTTGCAGTTAAAGCCTTGCCAAACTCAAGACCACAATTCCAAAGTGCAACATATACAAGGAACTGATCTGCCACAAGTGAGAATCAACAGAAATAACAAAAGAAGAAATAAGCCCCTAAAGCTTCAGATAACAGAATTATTGAATACATTCTCTAAACAAAGCATGTTTAAAATAAAGACACAAAAGAAGGAATAAAAACACAATAAGAAAGCCTATAAAATTATCAGCCAGTTTTGGAAAAGAATAACATGGGACTTCTAGAGGTTAAAACTAATTGAAAATAAAAACTCAAAATATAGATTAAAGTAGCAGATTAAACAGAGATGAAGATTAAATGAGTAAATGGAAAAATCTTGAAGAGAGATAAAGAAAAGGAAAATATGAAAGCAAAATTAAGAGACATAGCCTAAGATACACCAAATTGGAGTTCATGAAGATGTTATACAAAAAAATGGGTAAAACGTAATATTAGAAGAGATAATGCCTTGAGACCAAAATTGTTGAAAGACGTGAATCCTGAGACTCCAGAAATCCAATAAATTCCAAATTTTGTTATTTTTTAAATTAAAACTAATTCTGTATCTAAGCCAATCTTAATGAAACTTCATAACATCAAAGACTAAGGAAAACTGTAAAAGCAACCAGAAAGCAAATAAAGATTAACTGCTAAAAGACCCATGCAGAGCAGAGAGGCGCAGGTCCCCGTGCTGTGGTGAGGTGATGCACCAAAAAGACGATGACGCAACCAGATAGAAAATTTAAAAAAAGAAAAAGAAAAAGAAAAAAAGATTAACTGCTAAGAAAAGAAATAAGACTTAAAGCAAATTTCACTACTGGGACAATAGAAACCAGAAGTCAGTGGTATGACCTCTAATGTGCTGAAATAAAATAATTTTCAAACTAGAATTTTATATTTAGCTACTTTATAATTCTAGAAGGAAGGTGAATGCCTTTATAAATATTTTCAGACAAAAACTGGAACAACTTACTGGTTTTCTAAAACCAAAGTATTCACCCTGGCTGCACACTGGAATCAACTTGTAGTTTTACAAAATACTGATGCCTGTGTCCTATCCCCAAATATTTATATATAATGCTCTGAGGTATAGTCTGGGCATTGGGATTTAAAAAATCTTCCTAAGTGATTCCAATATGCTCTTACAGTTGAGAACCACTGGTATATAAAAGATGCACTTCAGTGATCAAGATGGTATAATGAGATACTTTATTAGTCCATTCCCCCACAGAACCTTTAAGCAACAAATAAGAACTGGCAGAACTATTTTTTTTTAAAGTTTTAGAAAACAGTTAAAGTGTTGTAGTAACAGGGCAAGTGCCAAATCAAGAAAAAGCAACTTAAAAATGGTATGATCGGAGCTTGTGGCACCCTTGTTGATTTGGAGTGGAGCTGGTGTGTGCTCCCAGTGTGGGTCCCTGGTCCTCGTTCTAGAAGAGCAGGTTAACCCTTGTGCATATATTAGGGTACATGTATGTTTGTGCCAGTCTGTCTAGTGGCAGCCTGAAGAACTGAACCAGGACATGTGCTGTAGGCTCACTATCCCAGAACTTGCCCTGTGCATAGAGGTGGCTCACAGTACTTCCTATGGAACACTGTGGGAAAGTAGTAAAATTGCAGCTGCCTGAAGCAAAGGATTGCTGGCTGTGGGACATACAGCATAATGCCTGGGTCCTTGAGGAAACACTATTTCCTAGGGCAAAAGGGATACTTGGACCTGTGTATACAGGGAAATTCCTAGGGCCAGACATGCATGCTCAATACAAGTTGCATGTGCTGAAACGGCTGAGGAAGACTTTTCTCTAAATGCATTGTTAGGACTGCTAAGCTCTGAAGGAGAACATTCATACAAACCAATCTCCAAACTGGGAAAGGTGCATTCTTTCTTTCTCTTTCTTCTTTCTCTCTTTCTCTCTTTCTCTCTCTCTCTTTCTTTCTTTCTCTCTTTCTCTCTCTCTCTTTCTTTCTTTCTTTCTTTCTTTCCTTCCTTCCTTCCTTCCTTCCTTCCTTCCTTCCTTCCTTCCTTCCTTCCTTCCTTCCTTCCGGTATTCAAGGAAATCTGTCATAATGATAGCAGGATACAAGCCTAAGGAATAGATGCCTCAGTGTCTAAATTCCAGAGGTAACATTAAAATATCAAAATGTCTGTGGTGCAACAAAAGATTACAAAACACACAGACAGGAAATGATGGTCCATGCAAAGAGCAGAATAAAGCATTGGAGATCACCAACAACATACCAGATAAAGACAAAAATCCTAAATATGCTAAAGGGAAACCTGGATAAAGAACTACAGGATAACAGGAAAATGACAGATGAACCAATGAGAATATCAATAAAGAGATAAAAATCATGAACAGGAACAAAATAGAGCTGAAGAACATAATAACAGAAATAAAATATTCACTGGAGGGGTTCAACTGCAGATTGGGGCTGGAAGAAGAAAGAATCATTGTATGTGATGATAAGACAATTGAAATCATTCAGTCTGAGGAGCAGGAAGAAAAAAAGAAGAAAAGTGAACAGAGCCTGAGAGACTTGTACAACACCATCAAATACATGACTATACACATTGCAGAAATCCCAGAAGTAGAAGAAAGGTGCAGAGAGAATATTCAAGGAAACAAAGCCCCAAAACTTCTGATATTTAATGAAAGACATAAATATACTCATCCAAGAAGCTCAATGAACTCCAAAGAGGTTAAAACCAGATAGACCCACACCAAGACATATTATAGTCAAACAAATGCCAAGATGAAGTGAGAATTCTGAAAGCTGCAAGAGAGAAATAACATGTCACATAACATACAAAGAACCTCAATAAGATTAAGTGCCAATTTTTCATCAGAAACCATGGAGGCAAAAATGCAGTGGTATGACATATTTAAAGTTCTGAAAGCAAAAAGTTGCCAACCAATAATTCTATATCCAGAAAAATCATCTTTAAAAGTGAGGGCAAGATTAAGACATTCCCAGATAAACAAAAGCTGAGGGAGTTTGTCACCACTAGAATGGCCCCAAAAGAAATGAAAAAGGGAGTTTATTCAAGTTGATAGGATAGGACACTAGACAATAGATAAAAGCCACATGAAGAAATAAAGATCTTTAGTAAAGGTAATGTCATGAGTAAATATAAATGCCAAAACGATTGTATTTTTGATTTGTAACTCTGCTTTTTAGTATCTAAAATGCCAATGCATAAAAAGCTTCAGATAACAGAAGTTACTGAATATATTCTCTAAACAAAGCATGTTTAAAATAAAGACACAAAAGAAGAAATAAAAACATGATAAGAAAGAGAGCCTGTAAAATTATCAGCCAGTTTTGGTAAAGAATAAAATGGAACTTCTAGAGGTTAAAACTGATATAATTGAAAATAAAAACTCAAAATATAGGTTAAAGTAACAGATATTTCTCCAAAGAAGATCTACAAATGGTCAATAAGCACATGAAAAGATGCTCCATATCATTAGCCATTAGGGAAATTCAAAGCAAAACCGCAGTGAGATACCACTTTAAACCCATTAGAATGGCTACCATTAAAAAAAAAAAAGAAAAATAACAAGTGTTGAAGAGGATGTGGAGAAATAAGAACACTCATTCATTGCTGGTTGGAATGTAAAATGGTGTAGCCACTGTGGAAAACAGTTTGGGTGTTCCTCAGAAAGTTAACATTACATATTAAATGGCAATCCATTTCTAAGTATTTACCCCTGTGATGGTTAGGTTAATGTGTCAACTCAGCCAGGTAATTGTGCCCAGTTGTTTGGCCAAGGAAGCACTGGATTAATTGTAATACAAGGGCATTTATAGGCTTTAGTCATCAGTAAGTTTACTCCATAAATGGCTGATTACATCTACGATCAACCAGGGAGATTGTCATCAGCAATGAGTGATGTTTTATCCAATCAGTTGGATTCCTTAAAAGGGGAAGTGATTTCAGCATTCAGAGAGAATTTCCCAGCTTGTCTTTGGACAGTCAATGTCTCCCAGGAAACTCATAAAGGACTTTCATCGGACTTTCATCAGAGACCCTGTTTTGCAGCCTGCCTGTGGAATCTGGGCTTATGCATCCCCAGAGTCACATGAGAGAATTCTATAAAATCTCGTACTATTTGCAGATATCTACTGTTGATTCTGTTTCCTTAAAGAACCCTGACTAATACAACCCCCAAAATTGAAAGCTGGGACTTGAACAGTTATTTGCTCACAGATGTTCACAGAAACATTATACATGATAGCCAAAAGGTGGAAGCAATTCAAATGCCCATCAACAGATGAATGGATAAACGAAATGTGGTGTATATACATACAATGGAATATTATTCAGCTGTAAAATAGAATTACTATCTGCTACATGCAACTACATGGATGAACCTTGAGATCATGTTGAGTGAAATAAATCAGACATGATGGGACAGATATTGTGTGATTCCACTTACATGGAATAGCTAAAATATGCAAATTCATAGAGACAGATAGTAGAGACTAAAGAGACAATGACAATTAAATGCCATCCATAATCCTGGGCTGCATCTAAAAATGGAGGAGAAAAATACCTGAAAGGACATATGGAACATATGAAAAAAATTGGAATATAGACTGTAAGCTTCATATCAATGTTTAATTTCTTGAACTTGATAACTATATTTAAAGTGGTTACATAAATGAATATCTTTATTCTTAAAAATATACATGGAAGTATTAAGTGTTCAAGGAGCATGATGTATATAACCTACTCTCAATTGTTTAGAAAATAGATTGCTAGATATAGATATGGGTAGATAGGTAGATAGAATGATACAATAAATGTGGCAAAATATTTAAAGTTGGTGAATCTGGGCATCTGGGTCAGGATCTGTTGGAATTCTCTGTATGGGTTTTGTGCTATTTTTTGCAACTCTCCTGTAAATTGGGAAGTATTTCAAAATGAAAGTTAAAAAAAGATGTCCTTCATTGAGAATGAAATTGAACCCTAGAAGGAATGGTGAACAAATAATTGTTAAATATGTGGGTAAATATAATTATTGATTGATCACATAAAGAAATAATAATAATATTGATTAAGGCAATATAAAAGCATTTTAGAACTAAATTATTGGACATAAACAACATGTAAGGAGAGAGACATTGGAAGTTCAAGGAACTTACAGCCCTTGTGTTATAAGGAAAGAGGGTAGAAATACTTATTACTTTGTTAAGTAACTATTGGGAATTTGTGGCAGTTTCAGATATTTATGAATCCCCAAAAGAGAAAGATTATATTTGTGTGAAGAAAGCAGAACAGCTAAGCCTGAGATAGGCAGCCCAGAGGGGAAGGCTGAAACCTTGCAGAGATAGGTGACCATCTTGCTTCAATGCCTGGCAACTGACTTTGGTGAGAAAGCATCTCTGCTGATACCTTGATTTGGCCTTGAATTGTAAGATATACCCCAAATAAATCCCCATTATAAAAGCCAAAACTTTTCTGGTACTTTGCATCAGCACACCTTTGGCAGACTAATACAGGATTGGATTATGTACTTCAGTAAAACATGTTCTTAATCTTAATCCATTCCTGTAGGTGTGAACTCATTGTAAATAGGATCTTTTGATGAGGTTACTTCACTTAATGTGTGGCCCAACTGAATCAGGATGGGTCTTAATCCTATTACTGGAGTCCTTATAGAAAAGGCCACAGAGAGGAAAGCCAAGGGGAGCAGCCAGAAGCTGGAAGTTAATGGAACCCAGAGGAGAAAGGAGACATTGCCACCATGTGCATTGTCAAGTAATGGAAAAGCCAAGGAACCCCAAAGATTGTTGGCAGCCAGAAGATACTGACTCCAGGAGAAAGCAAGCTGTCTAGGCTCTGAAACTGTGAGCCAATAAATTCCTGTTGTTAAGCCAACCCATTGTATGGCATTTGTTTTAGCAACTAGGAAACTAATATAGTAACCATGTTAAACATTTAAGGGTAATACTAAACGACTAGGAATATATTATATAATCTTTAAACTGAAAGAAATATTAATCTGGCAAGAGTGTAAAAGGGGGTGTTTAGGGAGGTCTAGAACAGCCAGTTGGGTATAAGTTCTCCACAAGGGCAGGGGCAGTAGAAATAGGAGGGGGTGGGACAATTACAGGAGATGACATAAATTAAGAACAGATGTGACCTGGAGACTAATTTGCTAAGGGTATGTAGTCAGAAGGGGCAAAGAGAGGACAACCCCACCAATATGGTACACCAACAAAGCACATGAAGGTTTTCAGTCAGGGTGACAAAGAAAGGAAGGTGGGGAAGCTTGGAAAGTCAGAAAACTGGACAGACATTGGGCGTAGGTGATAAAGCAGCTTCACACATTTGGAGATGGAATTTAGGTGGTAATGCCTGGCAACAGGACTGGATCTCAGAAACAATGACTATCAAATCTGGGGAGAAATCAGACCATCCATGGAAAGGATAGAGAGAGCAGAAGAGAGGACAGAGGACTGGATATGGATGTCTACATTTAGGGAGCATATGGAGGAAGTTACACTAACAAAGGAAAGAAAGACTAACTCTGGTTTATATAAAGGGGATTGTTTGCATTGAGGCCATATTCACAGCAAATCTTTAAGATGGAGAAGAAACAAAACATTTTTTCCAAAGACTTAGTTTACATCATTGCTTACCTTTTTTTCTTCATTAGAAAAGTGTGTTTACAGAACAATCATGCATGGAATACAGGATTCCCATTCACCACCCCACCACCAACACCTTGCATTGGTATAGACATTTGTTACAATTGACATTTGTTACAGCTGAATAATTCCATTGTATGTATATTCCATATTTTATCTATCCATCATTTGATGGACACATGGGTTGCTTCCATCTTTTGTCAATTGTGAATAATGCTGCTATGAACATAGGTGTGCAAATATCTGTTTGAGTCCCTGCTTTCAATTATTTTGGATATATACCCAGTAGCATATATTTGTTTAATGAATGAGTGGATGAAGAGAATGAATGAAGACTACTCTTTTCATAAGCATGACAAGTTCTATACTTAACTCATTGCTTACTTTTTTACTGATGGATATGTGAGAAGTGAGACTGTGTAGAATGTTACTGTTTACAATACTCTTTTTTTTTTTTTTAAACTATCAAAGGAGTTTTGTACTGTTATTATTTTTTAAACTATCAGGAGAGATATCCATCAATGTTTTCCTTCTCTACTTTAAACATCATATTTCTTCTTCAGCCTCATTCCTGTCTTGATGGCTTATGGTGGGCTAAATATAACTGCAAATTCTTTGACTCTTCTCTCATCAAGAGGTGATGTCTATTTTCTCTCCCTTTGAATCTGGTATGGTCCGTGATAGCCTTAACAAATAGAGTATGGGTGGAAGAGACACTGCCAGTTTTAGGCCTGGAGTTTAAGAAGACGGGCTGCTTTTGCTTTAGTCTTTTGGAGCCCTGAGCCACCATGCAAGAAGTCCAACTATCCTGAGGTCTCAATACAATGAGAAGCCCAAGCCATGTGGAGAGAACCTGGAGAATGAGACTCCATGTGGAAAGAGAAGTCAAGAAGCACAGAGGGTCCAGATATGTGAGGGAAGAAGTCATCTTGGAAGGGGGTCCTCTAGCCCCAGATGCTACAGCTGACAGTATGTAGACCAGAGAGCTCGTTCTGTATACCACACTCTCAAAACCAATTAAGACAAAAATAAGAAGGTTCTTTTAGGTCACTCAATTTTGGGATAATTTGTTACTCAGCAATAGAGAACTAGAACAAGGCTGTTCTTTCAAGGGATAATTATTCCAGGTACTCCAGACCCCACTGCTAGGATTTACCATCACCACTTGGCTTCCTTTGTCTTCTCTGATATTCTGATATCCTCTGATATTTTTATTCTCTCTTTTTTCTTCAAATTTTTATCCTCAAACACATCTCAAAACATTTTCCCCATGTTTTTGCTTTGGTCTCAGTCTACTGAGATATCTTTCATTTTATTCTTTTTCTGTCAGTGTCATGCTTATGAAAAGAGTAGTCTTCATTCATTCTCTTCATTCACTCATTCATTGAACAAATATATATTGACCACTTACTATGTATCAGGTAATCTTCTGAGTTCTGGAGGTCAATAGTCAACGAAAATGACATGATTCCTGCTCTTCTGGATCTTATAGCATGGTGAGGAGATAGACATTTGTAACTTAATAATGTGAAGGATTATGTAATTACAGCTTGAGATAAGATGACAAAAGAAAGGAACTTGGTTACATGAGAGCATATAATCAAACAATATTACTTAGAGTACTGGGGTAAAGTGAGGAATTTAGAGGGGATAGGGAAGTCATGATGGTGTGTGTGTGTATGTGTATGTGAGTGTGTGGTGTAGTGTATATGTATTTGTGTGTTTCATGGGAAGGCTGCTCAGAGCCAATGATTCTTGAGTTGATGTCTATAGGATGAGTGGGAGCTAACAAAGTGAAGAACTTAACTCATTGACTTTCTGGTCTCTTCTCAACCATCTAGTCCCTCAAGTAAACTGAGGAAACTCTAGAAAAGGTCATTCACAACCATTTAACTGACAAATCAACTGGCCTTTTTTATTTTTAATTTTAAAATTTTAATATACTTATAAATTTTTTTCAAAAGATACTTAGATTACATAAATGTTACATAAAAAATATAGGGGATTCCCATATGCCCCACTCCTACCCCTCCCACATTTTCCCACATCAACAATGTCCTTCACTAGTGTGGTACATTTGTTACAATTGATGAACACATTTTGGAGCATTGCCACTAAGCACGGACCACAGTTTACATTGTATTTTATACTCTCTCCCACACAATCTTGTAGTTATGGCCAGATATATAATGGCCTGTATCTGTCATTGCAATGTCATTCAGGACAATTCCCAAGTCCCAAAAATGCCCCCATATTACACCTGTTTTTCCCTCCTCCTCCCCTCAGAACCTTCAGTGGCCACTGCCTACACATCAATGATATAAATTCTTCCATTGCTAGAATCACAATAAGTCTATAGTAGAATACCAGTTAGTCTACTCTAGTCCATTGTTCATTCCCCAATCCTGAGGATTCTGGGATTGTAATGTCCACTTCACCTCTAATTGAGAGGGGCTTAGATCCCATGGGGCAGATGGATGGTACTATCTTGATTGTAGTTGCAGACTCTCTTTGTTCCTTGGGATGGTCATTGTCCATCATCATCTCCTTGTTAGTTGTCCTGGGTGAGTCCAATGAACTGGAGAGTAGGTGTAGCAATTCTGTTGAGATTCAGGGTCCAACTGGCACATGGACAGTTCAAAGATTTAAGTCTCTTGGACATACACCTATCAACTCTAGTACTAACTATAGGTTCAAATAGAAGGGACAGAAGAGCCATGTGTAGGAAAACCATAACTGAGTCCAACTCTGTCACACTGGGGAGCATAAATTCCAAAGTAGGGCCTGCTGGCAGACCACCAAACTCCTGAGCTGACTGCCCTGCCTATAGTGTCTGGATGTCTCCAGAGGCCGTAGGAGCTGTGCTATTTGAGGTAGTATTTACTTTGGCAGTCAATGAGATCCTGCTGAGAAGTGCATAAGCATAACCTCTGGAATGACCTCCCGTCTCTGAGCCATATAAACTCATTTGCCTTTACCCTTTCCCCCTCTTGGTTAAGGTCTTTTTCCAGTTGCATTGCTAGTTGATGCTTGGTAGCAATCTCTTGGTGCTAGGGAGGCTCATCCCCAGGAGTCATGTACCACACTGGGGGGAAGGTAATGCATTTATATGCTGAGTTCAGTTTAGAGAGAGGCCACATTTGAGCAACAAGGAGGCTCTCAGGAGGTAACTCTTAGGCACCCTATAATACTAAGCTAAGTTTCAATTTCAAAAGTAAAGGTTCATAAGTACAGTCATCAATATCAAGGGCCCGTCAGTGGACCATCCTCCTTCACTAGTCACTGTCCCTATACTCAGGGGATTCTTGCTGTCCCATTAAAGAGTGTGGCAGAGCTCCCCAGGATGGGAATTTGATGTTCTTTCGGTTATTGTGTGAATCTCCACCCACCGTGACAATGCCCCCCGAACACTTGAGCACTTTTATATGCCTTATAAGTATGCCCCAGGTGGACCTCCTCCCATGTATCCTCCATTACTGACACCCCACATCAATGATCCTCCCCTGTCATAGTTGTAACCCTTCTGTGAGCCAAAACTTCTTCAAAAATGAAGCCAACAAAATAACCAAACACAATTAATAAGAAAATGAAATAATAAAAATAATTAAAATACAAAAAATTAAAAAAAATTGGAATAATGAAAAATGAACAAAATATAATTTTTTTTATAATAGGCATATTGTATTTGAAATACATATTAAATGACCTTACAACTTATATACATTACAATAATTTTTTTTTACCTCTCAATCTCTTTATTTATTTTTTTAAATAATTAAAAAAAATACTTAGGTTACATAAATGATACACACAAAAATATAGGGATTCCCATATGCCCCACCTCCCACACCTCCCACAACCTCCCACACAAACATCCTTCATTAGTGTGGCACATTAATTGCAATTGATAAACACATCCTGGGGCTTTGCCATTAAGCATGGACTATAGTTCACATTGTAGACCACACTCTCTGCCACACAGTTCTGCATGTTATATGATGATATAAAATGGCCTATATCTGTCATTGCAATGTCACTCAGGACAATTCCCAAGTCCTGAAAAAACCCCTGTATTACAACTGCTTTTCCCTCTCCTTTCCCCCAGAGCCTCCAGTGGCCACTGGCTCCACATCAATGTTGTAATTTCTTCCATTGCTTGAATCACAATATGTCTACAGTAGAATACCATTAAGTCCACTCTAGTCCATAGCTCTTCCCCCCATCCTGAGGAGTCTGGGATGGTGATGTCCACTCCACCTCCAATTGAGAGGGGCTTATATCCCATGGGGAAGATGGATGGGATTATCCTGCCTGTAGCTGCAGGCTCTCTCCATTCCCTGGGATGGACATTGTCCATCATCATCTCCCCGCCAGTTGTCCTGGGTGAGTCCAATGAGCTGTAGAGTAGGAGTTACTGCTCCACTGAGGTTCCGGGCCCAGTTGGCACATAGACAGCCCAAAGACTCAAGTCTCTGGACGTACACCTACAAAATCCAGCACCAATTATAGGTTTGAATAGAAGGGACAGAAGAGCCATGTGCAGGGAAGACAAAGTTGAGTCCAACTCTCACTCTCAGGAGCACAAACTCCAAAGTAGGGCCTACTGGCAAGGCACCAAACTCAGGAGCTATCTGTCCTGACAGAGGACCTGGGTGTCTCCAGAGCCCTCAGGAGCCCCACTATTTGGGGTGATATCCACTTTGGAATTCTATGAGATCCTACTGAGATGTGTGTAAGTGTTACCTCTGGGATGACCTCCCTACTCATTTTGAAGTCTCTTAGCCATTTAAATTCCTTTGTCTTCACTGTTTCCCCCTTTTATTCAAGGCCTTTTTCCAGTCGCATTGTCAGTTGGCGCTTGGTAGCAATCCCTTGGGGCCAGGGAGGCTCATCCCCGGGAGTCATGTCCCATGCTGGGAGGAAGGTAATGTATTCATATACTGAGTTTGGCTTAGAGAAAGGCCACATTTGAGCAACAAGGAGGCTCTCAGGAGGCAACCCTTAGGCCCCCCATAATAATAGGCTAAATTTCAATTTCAAGAGCAAAGACTCATAAGGCTAGTTATCAATATCAAGGGCCCATTAATGGATCATCCTCCTTCATCAGTTTCTGCCCCTGCACCTGGGGGGACTGTTGTTGCTTCCTTAGAGAATGTGGAAGAGCTCTCCAGGATGGGAATTCAATATTCTCTCATTTATTGAGTGATCCTCCACCCACTGTGACAATGCCCCGTGAACATTTGAACATTTTTATATACCTTATATTTATGCTCAGGTGAACTTCCTCCCATGCATCCCCCATCTCTGACACCCCACACCAATGATCCTCCCCCACCCTAGTTGTAACCCTTCTGTGATCCAGAGCTTCTTCAAAGATGAAGCCATTACAATAGCTGAATACAATTAATAGGAGAATGAAATAATAATGGTAAGTTTAAATGTAAGAGATAAAATGCATAAAAATAAAAAAAACCCCTAAAACTAAAATAAAATAAAAAAATTGGGATATTAAAAAAATGAAAAATATTAAAAAAAAATTTTTTTTTACCTTTTGCCTTTCATCACTGCAATAATATCTGGTGTCCACTCAGTACTGTGGCTCCTTCCCCCTCTCATTCCCCAGTGTCTCTCTATTTTTCATTTTGTTTTCAAAGAAGTTTTAGGTCACAGCAAAGTCACACACCGCATACAGGAGACTTTCATATATCTAACATCCTCCCCCTTTCTTCCCCCCATATTAATATCTTTTTATATGTGGATGGTAGCATTGTTATAACTGATATACAAATAGTGAAACATAGCTACTAAACATTGTCAATGGGTTACACTATGGTTTACATTTTAAACCGTATACTTTTATAAATTTTGATAATATTTACCGTGTCCTGTGTCCATCACTGTATGGTAATGAAGAACATTTCCACTGGCCACTAAATACCTCCTGTTCGATCTATTCTATTCCTTCCACCCCATCCCCCCAGGACCCATGACGACCCCCTGGCTTGACTCGTTGGATGACAAGATTCATAGTTACATGCAACAAGAGGTCTTGACACATTGGTTTGTCCTCCTCTATTAGGAACCATCCTTGTTCTTGAGAGACTCCTGCCTGTCTATTTCTGAACAAATCAGTCCTCCCAAAGATGGGAGTCCAACTCCTTCCTACTCATTATGTGGGTCTCCATGCACTGATACAACACTTTATAACAGAATGAACACTCACACACTCCCTAGAAGCTTACTGCAGGTATGCCCTGTCCCGAATGTCTCCCCTCAACCAACACCCTAAACCAATGACTCTTCCTTGTCATATTGCCATAAGAGCATTCCTACTTCTGTACTTTCAACCTCATACCCACAAATCCCCAGTGTTCACCTGGTCCCTCTCCCATCCCTCCCCCCAGTATCCTGGATCTTCTGACCCACCCTTCCCAATCTACCTACCTGTCAACCCTGTACCACCCAACCCAATAATATCACTACCCTCCTGTCTTTTATCACTGTAAGATCTGTTATCTTGTGTGTACGGTGACATTTTCTTCTGTTTATTCCCCTTGTGTCTTATTGTTTTCATTTTGTCTTCAAAGAAGCTTTAGGTTACAGAAAAGTCATGTACTGAATACAGGGGATTCCCATATACCTGACATCCTTCCCCTTTCCCCCACTCACCTATTAATAACATTTTATATGTGGATGGTATATTTGTTACAATTGATGTACAAATATTGAAGCATTGCTACTAACCATGGTCAATGATTTACATTATGGTTTACATTTTAGACCATACATTTTTATAAATTTGGATGAAATTTAATATGGTCAGTATCCATCATTGCAAGATCATGTAGTTCAATTCCATCACCCCCCAAATGCCCCATGTTCCATCTATTATATTCCTCCCTCCCCGTCCCCTCAGGACCCACAGCAACCATCAAGTTTCACTCCTTGAAGAACAAGATTCATAGTTACTTGCAACAACATTGAGGGCTTGACATACCAGCCTATTCTCCCCTATTAGCCACTGCCTATGTCCTTGGGAGACTCCCACCCCTCTATTTGAGAACATAGCAGAACTCCCCAGGATGGGAGTCCAACAGCTTCCCACACATTATGTGGGTCTCTACCCACTGATACAACCCACTATGACAAGATGAACTCTCACACATTCCCTGGAGGCCAGCCCCAGGTACGTCCTGTCCTGCATGCCCCCCACATCCAACACCCTAAATCAATAACCCTCCCCTGCCATATTTGCCAAAAGAATATTCCCAATGTTGTAGTTTCAATCACATACCTGCAAATCCCCAGAGTTCATCTGCTTCCTCCCCCAACCCTCCCCCCAGTTCCATAGACAGCCCAACCCACCTCCCCACCCTACCCACTTCACAAACTTTAACACTGTCCAAACCAATAGCATCACTGCATCACTGTTGTGCCCATCCACTGCACAACTACACCCTTCAAACTTAACATAGATTATGCCTATATGGGCATTCAACTGGCCTCTTTTTAGCCCTCATCCTTTTTATTGAGCTCCCAGCAGCACTGCATTGTTGACCATCTTCTCCTATTTGAAATTTGCATCCTAAGCTTAGCCTTCCTGATTCACTGCACTTTTTGGACTTTCCTCCCCCCTTTGATCAATTTTTCTTAGTCTCTTTCTATGGCTTCTCTTCCTCCTTTGATCTGTTAAATGCCAGATTTCCCCAGGATTTACTATTAAGCTCCTTTATACTCATCTGCCTTCCTTGGCATTTTCACCAATTCCCATGACTTGAGCTACTTTGGGGGCTTATATGTTTATAGCTCCAGTTCTCACTTAACTCCAGGAGCTTCACACATGTACTTCCAACAGCTTACTCATCATCTCACTGAGGTGTCACACTGGCACCTCAAATATGTCTCATTTGCTCTTTTGACAA
Organism: Cabassous unicinctus; assembly: GCA_029593785.1. Lineage (NCBI taxonomy): Eukaryota > Metazoa > Chordata > Mammalia > Cingulata > Chlamyphoridae > Cabassous > Cabassous unicinctus. The sequence continues at coordinate 13,465 of JAQZBX010011605.1, read as the reverse complement.
AAGTCCTTTCCCTTGTACTCTTAATCTCCATTCTTGGCACCACCAATCCACAGAGAATCTGGGAATCAGTATTAATTCTTCTCTTTACCTAATCCCTCACATTGACTTGGTCATTAGGTCCTGCCTTTTCTACCACATAAATGTCTTTCTAATACTTTCCTTCCTTTCTATTCCTATTGCCTTAATTTGATCCCTTACCATCTCTCCCTTGGCTTCTTAGCTCATGCAATAGCTTCTTAACTCATCTCCTGGATTCCAATGTCTTCTCCTTGGGCCACAATCTCATCCATATCATTCACATAGACCTTTAAAGGAAATTCGTATGCAATCTCATCTCTGCAGTTTACCCCTCATTTCCCAGAACCTAATGGAGGGTATCTTCTATTGGAGCACCCCATAAACTCTAGCCCTGACTCCCCTTGAACTCCTCTCTCTTATATCCAACTGTCTATTCAAACTTGAATGTTTTCTATGCACCCCACGGTTAGTTGAAAGCTGAGCGGTTGATATTTTCCCCACCTTCTAAACCAGTTCTACCTGCAGCCTTCTCCATCTCAGTTAATGGCAACTCCATCCTCCCTGTTGCTCAGGCCAAAATTTTGGAGTCCTTCTTGAATTCTCTTTTTCTCTTATACCCTATATCCCATTTGTTAGCAAACCCTAATGTCTCTATCTGAAAAATATGTTCAGAATCTGACCATTTCTCACCATTTCCATGGCTACTATTTTGGTTCAAGCCACCACCATAAATTGGTTTGTTGCAATAACCTCCTTAAAGGTCTCTCTCTCTCTACTTCTTCCTAGAGATAGCATTCCTCCTTTCCTCAAAACACTCCCAGTTCACTTGGGGTGAAAACCAAAGTCCTTATGCTGACCTAAGAGTCTCTCTGTGGTTTAGCTCTCTGTTACCTGTCTGACTTTACCTCTCACTACCGTCTCTCCTTTTCACTCTGCTCCAGCCCCACTGGCTTCCTTGCTATTCCTGCCAGCCATGCTCCTGCCTCAAAGCCTTTGTGAGAGACTAATCTGGCTTTTGCCCTCAGATTGGAGGAGCTATTTTATATATCTTTCTACAGAATATTCTACATCCCCCTACTTTTCTCGTTCCTCAGAAATCTCATGAAGAGGTTAGCCATTCATTCATCTGGCATACATTTATTGAGACACAGTAATGTGTCAGAAGTAACCTGGGTTTATCTTAGTCTATCCACTGCTGTGTGCTGAGGAAAGCCCAACTCCCCAGCTTCATTCCTGACAATGCCTGAAAGACACAAAGACATGAAGCCAGGTTTTTCTCCCTTCGTTGGAGAACGCAGGCTGGATTCCAATAACAAATAGGAATTAATTAGTGCCAGGAGGTTCGAGTTTTAAATACTGACTAGGTTTGCTGTGCAGCCTTTCATGATGGTAGCTGTGGATGAAAAAATGGTTAAGTCTCAATAAATCCTATTTTTGTGAACCCTGTCCCTTCTAAGACATTTGTTCCTGGACCACAAAGTGGCATTTCTGTGTGGTTTTACAGCAGTCCTGCATCTAGGAAAGAGAAAATTATTCCAGGCTGGAAGCAATTCTCATGGGCATGGAGAATTTTTGACCCTTTATTCAAAATTGTTAGAAAATTAGCTGAGTATTTCATTTGACTTCCTTGCCACTTGTAGTTCAAGTTTTATTTACTAAAATCTTAATATTCAGCCTAGTGGAATGAATCAGAATTAGTGTAAAATATAGACTTTTTTTTTTGTTTATAGTCCAGTCATTTTCAAAGGAATGTAGTTTTTATGTTCAGATAACATAGCAATCCACACTAACTGCTGAGTACTTTTAAGCTGACATTCATCTAAGCTTACTTTAATGAACAGATAACTCATTTATAATTAGCTGTGCCAATTAATTGGCATGCAAACAATTAAAGTGATTAAAGTGCAAAAGTTCTTAAGAATAGTTTTTCCTAAGTAGGTTAAGACAACCCCTCCCTGACCCTGCCTCTTGTTTACATGATTAAAGTGCTGAGAAAGCCTTTCTTTATAGATGATAGCACATGAGGAAATTTCAACCTAGCCTGGATCAGGTATCCCTAATTTGGAAGTACTGGAGCCCGATTTATGGGGAATTTATTGGACTCGCTTTTCTAAATCAACACTTAAAAAAAAATTATGTCTGTGGGCCTCCTGCTATATATTAGTCACCCACCTCTTTGCCACAACCACCACACAGGGCCCCAGTAAACTTGAAGCAGTGCATTGTATCCAGGTTGCTTCTCTTTTCTAGTTCTCCTATCTATTTCATATCCTAGCAAATGAATAGAAAGCTATGTGGTTTTTAAAAAATGGTTTCAAATTCTTTGACACTCCTCTCATTGAGGGATGAGGTCTGTGTCCTCTCCCCTTGAATCTGGGTGGGCTTGCGATTTGTTTGTAACCAACAGAATGTACCAGAAATGACATTGTGTGATTTCTGAGGCTAAGTCAAGAGATGTTGCAAATCCTGACCTGTCTATTGGAACACTCGCTTTTGAAGCCCTGAGCTGCCATGTAAAATGTCCTACCACCCTGAGACTGCCATACTGTGACAAAGGCCAGATCACATGGAGAGGCCATGTGTAGGTGCTCTGGTTAGCAGGCCCAGCCGAGGTCCCAGAGAGCAACCAGCATTGACTGCCAGATTTGTGAGTTAAAATGCTTTAAGGTGACTCCAGCCATAGCCACCTCTAGCCTTTGTCTTCCCAGCAGAGGCCCAGATATGATGGAGCAGAGACGAGCCATCTCTGTTGTATCCTGACCCACAGAAGCCATGAACATGGTAAAATGGTCATTGTTTGTGTTAGTTTGTTACCTAGCAATAGTAGCTGGAAGAAAGGCTCTTTCCCCTTTGGTTTAAGATGCTTCACAATGTCAGTCTCTTATTTTTTTTCTCTTTCACATGCTTTTTTGCTTTCTACTTCATCCTTAAATCTCTTACCCTACACTATTTGTTTGTTGGTTTTTAATAAAATTTCCCTCAAGTTCAATCAAAAGTGGATAGAATTCAAATCCTCTTTGGCAACTTATTAACTCTCTGAGTCTCAGCTCCCTTGCTGGTGGGGGAATCACACCTACCTTATAGAATTGTAGTAAGGATTAGAGATTGTGTCGGGGAAATGCCTGCCATGCAGGAGGCATTCACTAGACAAATGGTAATGAGTAGTAGAAGTTTTCAGAGACAAATTATATAACCCCCAAACTCAGTTTCCTTCTTGTCCAAAGCACATTGCTCTAATTGAGGGTACATGATATTCTCAGAGGGAGTGTGTATATTTGTGTGTGTGCATGTATGTGGGGTTGTCTGCACTCTGCTGGGTGAATGACTGTGTGTACTTATAGCCCATCCATCACTGCATCAGGTTGGACAACAATAGCAAGCAAAGCAAAGCAAAGCAAAGCAAAACAAAGCAAACCTAACTGAGTCAAACCAAACCAAACCAACAAAAGACAAACCTAAGCTCTCATAATGGTTATATTTACAAACCATAGAGCCCAGGTATAAAGCAATCTGCTGGATGGGCTGCTCCATGGCACATCCTCAAGTCTGGAGAGAAAGGTCCACTTTTTCCCTGGATGGAGGTATCTTTGCTTTCTGGAAGGCATTTTGATGGGTCAAGGACATTTTTAAAATCTGTGGACTCTTTCCTCAGAAAAACAAGCACATCTACTCTTTCACAACATTTTGCATGCAATTTTAGAGTGTTCCAAGTTGCTGTAAGCAATAGATATTGGAGCCTGCTGAAAAAGTCTGATTGTACCAATTGGAGTGCTTTACTATGTGATCCTGGGAAAGTGACTCTAGTTCTGACTTATACAGGGAGAGGTATCATTTTCAGCTGCCCCGTGAGTGTTGCCTTGTAAGGAAGGAAGCCAAGATCTGTTGAACATCTACTTTAGATCAGGCTCTGGCCTAGGGGCTTCACATATCTTAATTTAACTAACCCTCAGGAAAGCCTAGTAAGTAATTGTTTTATCTCTACTTTATTGTGAGGCTGAGAGAGGTTAAGTGACTTTTCCAAGGGCTCACAACTAATAAGTAGTAGGACCCAGGTTTGAATGATGCTAATAGCCCATGCTTTCTATTACTTTCTGTTTTTGGTGTGAGGTGCTGGCTGAGATGCATTCCTCCAAACAGATCATGATAGAAGAACTTGCTACTCCTAAGCTTGCTATTTTAATTTCTAGGCCCCCAACCCCCATCTTCGTCTCCCTCTGGCACCTTTGGCTACCAGAGCATAGTATGGCATGGAGGTGTAGGGTATGCTTTGCTGCTGGCTGGGTTTAAGAGAAGTAGATGGTAGTGGTGAAAACAAGGGCCCCAGAATCTCTGTGCTTGAGCTGGAATCCATTGGGTGTCCCCAGATAAGCCATAACCCTTAAACTTGTTTAGCACCTAAGTTTTACAAAGAGCTTTTTCATTTGATAATGATAGGCAGGCAGGGTATTTCTATCTCCATTTTACAATGGCAGAAACAATCCTTTTCAGGGAAATTATCTCACCAAGTCTTCTGATTCTGGTCCCAGGTCTCTTTCTATTACCTTCCAGCTGCCTTCCCAAGGGAACAAGGTTAAGAAATGTCATTCTGGGAAATTGAAGCTAGGAGAATGAAAACACAATGGTTTGAAGCAGCAAGTCATAAGTCATTGCGATTGGGAGATGACTTTTCTTGCTTATGTTCCAGGAAGCAGCCATTGCAAACGTAGCCAATGTAGGACAAGCTGTAACCTGGGAAATTGTAGCATGAGGTCACATAATGGCAGTGGCTTTTGAGTGATAAGGTAACTGATAAGGAATATTGGAAAAAAAAAACATAGAAGACTAAGAATGTGAGAGATTTCCTCTAAAACTGCCCAAATACAGTGTGACCTGATTTCAGATGACCAGTTCTTCAGACTGAAATATCCTTCCAGTAGAGAAAGGCAATTCATCAAGCAACCAGAGCTGGAAAAGTAATTCTCTGCCTTGGCTCATGTACTCTGCTCTCTCAGCAGCACACTTGCAATTTGGCCTCCTGAGTTCTGATGCCTAGTATGGGTTCTCTAGGTGATGACTCTCCTGCAGGGAGCTAATGTAGGGTATTGGTCTATTTTTTACTCTCTGGTGAGCTCATCTCTCATGATTCAACCTTTTGTTGTCTGATTACCTCTGGTGGAATTGGTAAAGATCCTGACCTGTTAGATGTTGAGAAGATTTTGAGCTTTGGGTCTTCACTTTGGTGCAGCCACACTTGGGAGGTCATCACCTGAAGAAGACAGTCTTTCCCACTATGGGGCCTCGTTAGCTTATGTGGACTATAATCTTGCTTTGTCCAGGAACCCAGCATGTCCATCTAGTCCTAAAGCTTCAAGGAACAGAAGTGTTTGAACAAGAATCTTATAGAAGCATTCCTAAGCGAGGGTCTCAAGCTTGCTCAGGTTAGCACCCCCAAAGAGAGATGGAACAAGTCTCTCCACTACCAGGCTAGATGACTGGTGGGCCCCTTTAATTTAAGGGTATCCTGAGGAATTACAGGAAGGAACTCACATGGGAAGCCTGAAGTAGCAGAGCAGCATCTCAGGATGCAACCAGGTGGTTTATTATTTGAGCAACAACTGAGGCCTTGGAGTAAATGGAAAGGAGGCTAACACAGATTGAGGAGAGGGGAAGTTCTCATTGGTAAGGAGGCTGGGAAGTTATCAGGTGAGAATGCCAGTCAGATATGGCTTCTGGGTGCTCCTTGCAGAGATCCTTCTCATGGTCTACTTGTCTAGCCTTGGCAGTGGTTTTTCCCCATTGTGGATAATTCCCTGAGATAGGCTAAGTAGACCCCCCAGTCAGTGGGTGGTAGCACTTTGAATTTCCATCATGAAGAGATCAGAGGGTGAGTGGCCCTGGGCTTCTGGCTTGCTGGGACTTGGCAATCCAGACAAATAGGGAAGGAGCAGAAGCTGAACTACCTGGCTGCTAACTCAGCACATTGCAGTGTCCTGCTAGCGCAGCAGGCTTTGGTGAGCAGTGACGTAGCGGGATGTGAGTGGGTTTGTGTCTCCTCTGGTAGCTGAAGTTGGGTGAAAGCTGGTGACATCTAAGTCAGATGGTGCTTGTGTCAGGGCTCCACACAATTTATCAGTATTAAATGAGATAATATACTTTGTAATCTTCAAACTATGCTTGAGAATTGCTTAACAATGACAACCACTATCATCATCATCATCATCATCATCTTGCATAGTACCTTACATCTGTGTCTATGTCCAGTCTGATAGTTGGCTATGGAAATGATAAGAAATTGTACAATTGTATCCAGTCCAGTGTTGGTCCCTCAGTGGCTTCTCAGAGCTGGAAGTGTCGATGAAGACCAAGCGTCATATACTCATATTCAGGGCCAGGCAGGTAACGTGCATATGCTAATCAGGATGATGTAGAACAGTAGGGAGGGCTGGGGACTGCGGAGTCCTGGAGAGCACAAGCCACGTCTAAAGGTGGTGGCTCCTCAACTCTGGCTGATTTTGCAGAGATGTGGGCCCAGGGCTTTGAACTCTTCTGATTATTTAAGAGATGACAGAATTCCAGATTTTAAGGTGAAATTTTACAGTTTTTAAAATATTGCAAGCCAAGGCCAATTGTCTGTAAGCTGTAGGGGACCCATTAGCTGTCAGTTTGGAACACTTTCTTCTGAAGCAGGAATCCCCCTAAGCAGGGAACCCTCAGTGAAAGTCCCGTGGGGTAGTCTGATTGTCCTCTGGCAGTGCTGACCAGTCCTTGAAGTTGCAAACCTGGAGCAGTGCCGGGTCAATAGGGCTGTAATGGCCGTGTCTGCTACAGCTTACCTGCCGTTTCAACAATAATTGGATTGGCCACAGATTCTTGCCCTCTAGCCAGCATCACCCCATCCCGGTTCTGAATGCACCTTTGAACAATTGGGAGAGTTAGCGTGCCTCTTGTTTATATCCATGCCACTGATGCAAGCTGGTGCTTAACCTTATAAAACCTGCAGAAAACAGGCATCCACTTTAAATAGCAAACACTGGAAGTGTTAAAATGTAATTGCAGGACTGGCTACTTGGACAGAGGACTTGTGCAGCTGCATTGGATCCTGCGCTCAGAAGGACCCCACACTTGGTTTAATGCTTTGCTGTTGCTGTCTTGAAATTCTTAAGCATTTTTGAACGAGGGGTCTCGTGTTTTCATTTTGTCTGGGCCTCACAAATTATGCAGCCAGGGCTGCATAAATGTGATCAGAGTTGTAATCAGATGACAAAAAAGTTTTTTTTTTGTTTAGAACCTACTGCAACTTGTTTAGTTTGGATTATCTCCTGTGCTTTTATAAGAGTAGAGCAATACCCATGAAAACCAGGGAGCAGGAAAATGCTTTTCTATCATAAAAGATGTGAAATTTTCCACTGCTTTGTGGTGAGTGGAGAGTGTGGGAAAAGGGTCAATTTCTTTTGATGTGACCACTTTCCAGTGTTTTTAAAACTTGTTCTGGGTGCTGGATCAGCATTAACTATTAAGCAAAGTATATATGGATATAGAAGCAGGCATGGGGTTAATTGTAGGGAAGCCTGTCATGCTAGAATTAGAGGAATCTTGAGAATAGAAAAATTCTCAGGGTGCGAAGAAGTGGGGACCTCAATTTTTGTAGATAATTTTTAGGTCAGCAAAATCCTGGAGTTGCTGAGGAATGGGGGTGCAGTGGGCATTACTGATGCATTTTAGTCAGCACTGCAAGATCAAAACATGGGGCACTGAAAAGCCACTAAAAGGTCCTCATTGAACCTCTGCAAAGATTCATTGGCTCTGGGATCATGATTAATTCTATATCTATTGCTCCCTTATTCATTATACACAAGGTATGCTGCAGAGATCTCAATAGTGGACTTTGGGTACAGTGGGAGAATCCAATAGAAAAGCCTTAAAAATGAGGGCTTTGTCCTCATGCGTTGGCTTTGGCCTTTTAGCCAAGACTCAGGGACTGCAGCTATAGAACTTGCTATCAGTGAGAGAGGAAGCCGAATTTGAGGGAATCTCTTGTAGTAATACCCTCCCTAAGTCACAGATAGTTACACATTAAGAATTTTCTCTGCAAACCTGGCAAACTAGATAGGATGGCCAACCAATGATGACTAGAGCAACCCATCAGTCTGGAACTCAGTCAATCATAGCAAGTGTTTCTTGTACACTGATATTTATAGCAGCATTATTCACAAAAGCCAAAAGGTGGAAGCAACCTAAATGTCCATGAATGGATAAACAAAGCCTGGTATATACACATGATGGAATATTATTTAGCCACAAAAAAGAATGCATCCTACAACATCGATGAACCTTGAAGACGTCATGTTGAGCAAAATAAGCCAGACAAAAAGACAAATGTTGTATGAGCCCACTTATATGAAATACCCAGAATAAACAAATTTCATAGAGTCCGATGGCAGATAGTAGGTTACCAGGGGCCAGTGAGTAGGATTTTGCTCACTTAAAAATCATCCAGAACAATTGAGATCCCCAGTTCTTCTCCCCCTGGGAATTTGTTTGGTCAGGCAAGCACTGGGCTAATTGTAATACAAGGATATTTCATGAACTTTAATCATCAGTGAGTTGATTGCATAGATGGCTGATTATATCTATAATCAACTAAGGAGACTGCCATCAGCAATGAGTGATCCAATCAGTTGAAGGCCTTAAAAGGGGAAGTGATTTCAGCATTCAGAGAGAGAATTCCCATCTCTTCTTCAGACAGCCAGCATCTCCTGAGTTCCCAGTACCTTCATCGGAGCTTCTGGTTTTGCAGCCTGCCATGTGGAATTTGGACTTGTGCATCCCCATGGTCACGTGAGAGAATTTTATAAAATCTACTATTTACAGATATCTCCTGTCAGTTCTGTTTCCCTAGAGAACCCTGACTAATACAGGGCAGTTATTGCTTAATGGGTACAAAGATTCTGTTTGAGGTGATGAAAAAGTTGAGTTAATGGATATTGGTGATGGTGGCACAATTTTTTGAATGTAATTAATACAATTGAATTGTACACTTGAAAGTGGTTGAAATGGGAAATTTTGAGTTGTATGTAGGTTACTAGAACAAAATGTTAAAAACTTTTTTAAAAAGGCAAGTATTTCCTCTGGATAATCACCACTACCTTCCTCAAACTCTATCACCCAAATCTTTGGGACTAGAGTTACTTTAGTTGTATAGATAAATTTGGGGGAGAATTGGCATCTTTATTGTTCCATCCAGGAACATAGGATGTCTCTCTGAGGATTTAATTCTTATTTTTATGTCCTTTAGTGATAATTTATGGTCCTCTTTTATTAGTTCTTAATATTTCTTGTTAACTTTGTCTCTGGATATTTCATAGTTTTAAATGCTATTTTGAATGTAATCTTATTCTTCATTATATTTTCTAATTAGTTAAGTAGCTATTACTGGTATATTGGAAAACTGCTGAGCTTTATATACTTATTTTATAATCACCACTCTCTCTTATTAGCTGTTATAATTTTATATCTGTTTTTTTTTTCTGGTAAATAACCATGCAATATGCAACATGTAGATGAATGCTGGAAGTCCATTCTTCAATGTCAGTGGTAGAAATCACTAATTGATCCTGTTTTCTTTTCCCATGGAGGTTGGATGCAGTAAATCCTTCTCAATCCAGCACACTGTTGGGAGACAATTCTCCATGGGTCATATTTTTGCATGTTTTGTGAGGGAGAAACTCACTGCTCATAGCTCTGAATGATCTTTTTCAGGATTGTTTGTATAGCAAACAACCTTGGAAGATAAATATAATATCTCCCTTTGGAGCAAAAGGAAGGCATGCTTACCATCCAGGATAAAAAGTTCAGGTTACCTAAGCTCAGGGTTCTTCTCTTCTAACATATCCTGCTGCATGAGCTGGTATCATCTGGCCCTCTTCACATACCCCTGTGGGAATTGGGGCTGAAGGAACTGGCACAAAAATGCTGTTACTCTCGCTACTGCTATTGACATAAGTAATTAAATGGTCCTTCATCTCTGATCCAGGCATCCTGTGTCTTCTACCAGTATCCATGAAACTGTCAGGATAATGCATTAGCTTGTAAGTAGCGTAAAATCTCAAACAGTTCTCATTTCTTGACAGTTTTGGTGATGAGGATGTGATGCTGACAGCAATGGGACTTTTTGGAAGAGGAAAATGAGGAAACCCATGGGCTGGTTAGTGGGATCTGAGGAAAGTCCATGGGAGCTGGTAGGAAATACATTGACTAAATTGTATGGTCACCTGGACAGTGGTCCTACCAGGAAATGTTTTCAAGAAAGTAACCCAAACGGTGCCCTGGTTGTTCTAATTCTCCCCCAGGCTGGGGACTCACATCCACCCCATTTTAACAGCTAGTACTGAGGTTTGTTATGATTGGGCAGAAGGTTCACCGCCCTCTCAGACAATAGTTACAGAAATGCACACCTACATTAAGCATGAAAAGAGGGAAATTTGTGACTGCTATGGGCAGAAATCAGACATATCATTAGAACCTTGTCCACTTGGGAGATGAAGGGATAGGATGTGTTAAGGAAGGATAGCAGTGAGACTCTTATGGCTCAACCACTCCTGCAGTCTATTATGCCAAACAGATCCACTGAAGACAAGAGTAAAAGATCTTGGAGCTTATTGTAGTGGGTCCTGGCTGCTATAAGGGAGCTTAAGCCCTCTTGGGGAGATTTACCTGAGATAGACAAACTCCTGTGGGAAGTCATAGTTGAGACTTTGACTAGTATTTGGGCTGGAATTACTGCTTTGGATTGGGTTTCCAGTGCTAAGCAAGTGACTCACTGGAGAATGAGAAACTGAACCAGAGAAATCTAGATACATTCTATTTATTTATTTATGTATTTATTTATTTATATTTTTTATTTTTGAAGAAGCTTTAGATTACATAAATGTTACACAAAAATATAAGAGATTCCCATACGCCCCATCTCCTCCCCTTCCCATACTTTTCCACATTAACAATGTCTTTCATTAGTGTGGTACATTTGTTACAATTGATGAACACATATTGAAGCATTGCTACTAACAATGGACTATAGTTTACGTTATAGTTTGTACTCTGCCCTTCACAATTTTATAGGTTATGACAAAATGTATAATGGCCTGTATCTGTCCTCGCAATGTCATGCAGGACAATTCCAATGTCCCAAAAATGCCCCCACGTTACACCTATTCTTCCTTCTCCTTCCCCCCAAAACCTCTGGTGGCCACTGCCTTTATATCAATGATACAAGTTCTTCCATTGCTAGAATAATAATAAGTCTATAATAGAATAATATTAAGTCTACTTTAGTCCATAGTTCATTCCCCAATCTTGAGGAATCTGGGATGGTGATGCCCATTCTGTTTCTAATTGAGAGGGGCCTTAGATCCTAAGGGGAAGAGGGATGGAACTATCTTACTTGCAGATGCAGACACTCTCTGTTCCTTGGGATGGGCGTTGTCCATCATCATCTCTTTGTTAGTTATTCTGGGTGGGTCCAATGAACTGGAGAGTAGGTGTTCCAACACTGCTGAGATTCAGGGCTCAACCAGCACATGAACAGACCAAAGGTTTAAGTTTCTGGGACATATATTTAAAAAGTGTAGTGCTAATTATAGGTTCAAATAAAAGGGGCAGAAGACCGATGTGTAGGGAAACTATAAATGAGTCTAACTCGATTACACTGGGGAGCATAAATTCCAAAGTAAAGCCAACTGACAGAGTGCTGAATTCCTGAGCTTGTCTGCCCTTCTTATAGTGTCTAGATGTCTCTAGAGCCCCCAGAAGGCCCACTGTTTCGGGCACTGCTTACTGTGGCAGTCAATGAGATCCTGCTGAGATGTGCATAACTGGAATAACCTCCTGACTCACTTTGAAATCTCTTAGCCAAAAAAACTCATTTGTATTTGATATTTCCCCTTTTTGGTCAAGGTCTTTTTCCAGATGCATGGCTAGTTGGTGCTTGGTAATAATCCCTTGGTGCCAGGGAGGCTCATCCCCAGGAGTCATGTCCCACACTGTGGGGGAAGGTAGTACATTTATATGCTGAGTCTGGCTTAGAGAGAGGTCACGCTTGAGCAAAAAGGAGGCTTTCAGGAGGTAACTCTTAGGCAATAGATAATACTAGGCTAGGTTTCCATTTCACAAGAAAAGGTTCATAAGTACAATCATCAGTATCAAGGGCCTGGCATAATGGTCTGTCCTCTTTTACTAAGCACTGCCCATGTACTCGGGGGATTCTTGCCATTCTATTAGAGAATGTAGCTGGACTTCCCAGGATGGGAATTCAATATTCTTTCGGTTGTTGTGTGGGTCTCCACCCACAAAGACAATGCTCCATGAACACTTGAACATATTCATATGCCTTAGAGGCATGCCCCAGATACATCCCTCCCCACACAGGCCCCCATCACTGACACCCTGCACCAGTGATCCTCCCCTGCCATAATTATGACCCTCTGTGATCCAAAACCTCTCCAAAAATGAAACCAAAAAAATAACCAAATAAAATTAATAAAATAAAATAATATAATTAAAAAAATAAATAAAATACAAAAATATAAAAATTTGAAATAAAATACATTTTTAAAATATATTGTGTCTTTCATCACTATCTGTTATCTTGTATGTAAAGTGACAATTTCTTCCATATATTCCCCCAGTGATGGGAATCCCCTATATCTTCTATGTGACTATTCTGTAACCTATAGCTTCTTTGAAGATAAAATGAAAAAAAAAAAGATACATTCTTGAGGCCAATCCACCTCCCTGGAAAATTTTCCTAGCCCATATGTTGAAATCAGGTGAGATCTTTTTTTTTCTTCTGGATACATATAAATATATATTTTTTGAATTATACAATATGGTACACAATATATTTGGTTCATAGTAACACAATCATACAGTATTTGTCCTTTTGTGTCTGGCTTGCTTCACTCAACATAATGTCCTCCAAGTTCATCCATGTTGTCATATGCTTTATGACTTCATTTCTTCTTACGACTGCATAATATTCCATCGAGTGAACACATCACAGTTTGTTTATCTATTCTTCAGTTGATGGACATCTGGGTTGTTTCCAACTTTTGGCAATCGTGAATAATGCTGCTATGAACATCGGTGTGCAGATGTCTGATCGTGTCACTGCTCTCATTTCTTCTGAGTAAATACCCAGTAGTGGTATTGCAGGGTCATGTGGCAAGGCTATATTCAGCTTCTTTAGGAACTGCTAAACAGTCCTCCACAGTGGCTGTACCATTCTGCATTCCTACCAACAATGAATGTGTTCCTATCTCTTCATATCCTCTCCAACACTTGTAGTTCACTGTCTTTTAAATAGTGGCTATTCTGATAGGTGTGAAATGATAACTCATTGTAGTTTTGATTTGCATTTCCCTAATCATTAGTGACGTTGAGCATTTTTTCATGTGTTTTTTTTTTTTTTTTT
>JAQZBX010011604.1:0-42450 GCA_029593785.1 Cabassous unicinctus | reverse complement strand
AGATTCACCAGAGGGTATCTCTTCCCCATGGCTAGGGCAGCCCAATCTGTGACTGGCACATGGATATTTGATCTATGCACACTCTTGTTTTGCCATATTGGAAGTCATCATAGCGGAAGGACACTGCATCCTCCACATGAAGAACAGATGCCATAAAGTGGATGTACTTTGGCCAGATTGTCCCCAGTAAATACTTACATATATATGGCACAGAAGGGGAAAAAATGTACTGGGACATCCTCATCTGCTAAACTTTGTGTTTTATCTCTAGGTAATCCCAAGAAGAGAATCAGCTCACATTCTTCAACTTCCTCAGGCCTGAGGCTAACACAGGGTTTATTTGTGGGTCACAGGGAATGGCAGCAGGCTGCACTGAGTCTATAGTTTCATAACCTGCTGCCTTGTTGGGTTCTTTAATTGTTTGGATTAGTATTCTCATTGATTCTCCATGGTTATCCATGTACAATGTCATGGTATTTTCATTTAGAGTACAAGAAGGAAAGCTCAACAAACAATGGGGGGCAAGGATGTTTTAAGGAGACACATACTTTTCACATCTCTTTTCCTGTATGTTTCCTCCAGTTATTTTTGTGGTGTTTTTAAAATCTACATGTGGAGACTGAGTACATGGTATATACAAATACAACCAGAAGTAAAAAATACCCCTTCCAATTCATCACTCTTCTCCATTTTCCATCAAGCCTTAGCTAATGTGATAAGTGGTTATAAAGGAGCCAGAGTTGTAATTTGCAGAATGGACTTCAATGCAGTGTCTCCTGCTTGTCTAAAGGATTTGAGAAAAACCTGGAGGACCTGGTGTTAAACAACTACAGGAGGGCCAGAGAAACTGTGAATGGTTGAGAGATCTCTCTATTTTGCTGTTTCTGTTTGGGTGGATGAGATCATTTCTTTTTATCCTCTTCTAAAGCCTGATTTTTAAATTGATTATGAGAGAGAAGCTTGAATGAGATGCTTAAATTCATTCCCATATACCCTACCCTAAAAGTTGTGTATCATTGGTTCTCCAGAGCAACCCTAAGGATGGGTGAAGACATTCTGTACAAAGGAGACTTTGGATTTAGGGCTGTGCTGGAGACTGAACTGTACAGCCTCTTTCTAAGGTCATGGTGAGTTCCTCCTTCTCTTAAAGAGGGCAGAATAGACCTGCTTTCCTAAGGCTTATGATTCCATATCACTGCTGCTGGTGTCACCAAATTACCCATCTTACAACTTCTGAGACACCTCTTCCAGAGATCTTTATAACCCAGATCTGCCTTTTCAGCAGACCTCAAGCAGCAAACTGTTCCCTGGCTTCCCTTGGAAGGATTGTGGAATCGATTGTATTCACCAGTTATCTTGCACTGGGAGTTGTGTTCTTTCCCCACTTTTCTAGGAGGTGTTTTCCCTGGTTCAACCAAAAGTCCCAGGCTTGTGGGGGACCTTCATGTGTTAATGCAGTATGTGTGAATATCATCACATATGCGCATGCATTCGCTCCTCTTTTTTTGCCACAAGGATAATTGAATTTTTGGTATTTTCTTACCAAAAATGACATTTTTCCTCTTCCCAGAATGGGAGGAGAACTGTCATTCTAAACCAAAAGAAGGCATTTCTAGTCTGGGGTGAATCTCATGAGATATCATGGCCAGAGACTGTTCTAGGTGAGAAGTGGGACACCACTGGAGCCAAATTCCCCAATTGAATAGGAGCTTTTACAGGGGAGGATGGTTCAGAAGTCATTATTGAGAAACACAAGCTTCTTCTTTGCTGCCTTACCCCACCATTCCTTTTGTAGAGAGTGGTGCATATTATAGGCAGTCTAAGCAGTGTTTATGGTTGGGCTTCATGGATCTTGGAAGAAGTTGAAGATGAGCAGGTTTAACATTAATGTATAAGAGGATATTAAAACAATTAACACAATTAGTAGTGATAACAATGACAAAGACAACATAATCAAAGTGAAAAAGACAAAAGTCATATTATAAGAAACTATGAACAATGCATGTGATAAGGTGTTTGTTCTCAGAGTATGCATTTTAAAACCCCAATACTTTCAATAAGAAAAGGTGAACAACTGGCTAGGAAAATTGGCACTAGATGCCAAGAAGCATTTCACTGAAGAGAAATCGTAAATGTTAAACATGTCAAAAGCATCTCAAGTCACGAGAGATCAAAGTACTGAAAATGCCAACCACAAGGAGGAATTACAGTATTCCCCACACATTGACCTGCCATCAATTAAAATGTTTAACACTACTTGATTCAGTGTAAATTTGAGAGTATGATTTTGGGGAATAATTCAGCTCTAGTTTCAATACCCTATGAGGCACATTCCAATTTTCAATTTAATATGAGGAATGCTCTAACACATACAATAATTTTTTGTATAGCACTGGATACTAACAGAGTAAAATAACATGATTGAACCTAAATGAACCTCATAAACATGAAGTTGAGTATTAAAATCAAGATGTAAAACAATATTCCACTGTAATATCATTCATAAGAAATCCTAAAATATGAACACTAAGCAATATACTCTTTTGTTACAACATGTTTGTGGAATATGTATTAAAATTCAAGTTGCTGATAATAAAAAAGAAGCATATTTTTTCTTAACAATGGGGTCAGTAAGGAGATGGATATAATCAGAGAGTTTTCATGTAATAATATTGTATTTTTTTAGCTGGATGTGAATGCTTGGATTTTTTTAAAAATGTTTTTCCTCATAATTTTTATAGATATGTGCTTTTTATGCATTTGAAATATTTAATAATAAATCAACTAAAATGGAATATAAGATGATAATATTAGAGACAATCATTCTAAATTAGTTTATATTTATGTAAAATAGAGACATATCTTGAAGAATTTTGTAGTAAAGTTAAGCAGAGAAATGGTTTGATATGTTGGTATTTCTCATGTCCCCTCACTACAGCAGATCTCTCTTCACCCTTCTGTTTTATTTTCCTTGGCTGCTTAAGCAAATACTCTAAAATGGTTTAGAGTAAACACTGGGAGTTTATTACCTCATGTTTTTGAGGCTAATAGAAAGACCAAAACAGGATATTATCAAGGCTGTTTTCCTTCCTGAAGACTAGTGTTGGGAGGTTGGCTGCCAGTGGTTCTTGTTCCTTGGCTCCTCTGTTACATGGCAATGCATATGACAGCCTCTCCATTCTCTTCTGGGTTCCACTGAATTTCAGCTTCCAACTGTTTCCAATGGTTTTCTGTCTGTGTCTGAAATTCTGCTTATAAAGGATGCCAGTAAAAGGATTGTTCATCTTGACTGAAGTGGGCTATACCATAACTGAAGTAATCTTATCAAAAGGTCCTATTTACAATATGTTCACATTCACAGGAATGGATTTAGTTCAAGTACATATTTTTCTGGGGGTCCCTACAGTTTCAAACTATCTCATGTCCTTATTCATGCTCTGTATTCTGAGGGGTTTAAGCATGTGGGGTATACCAGCTATGCCTTTTTGATAATTTTCTTCTATTTTTATTTGGACAAAAGGATACAGAAGTGGCAGAATATAGGAGTGAAGGAAGATTGAGAACAGTGTTCTTCCTCCCTTCTTTGTCAACAATTCTCCAGAAGCCACTGTGCTCCAACAAAATTACAATCCTGCATTTGGCATCCCCTCCCATTTATCATTGAGATACAGGAAATTATTTCTTTTTATTGCTTTCAATTCCACATTGTTGCTAGTCTCTGGCTGTCTGGACATTGCAGGTTGTTTCCATTAAGTCTAATCATATCCCTGTAATTAATCTAACCAGCAGCATACCTTCATTTGAACAATTTCAGTTGGATTCTTAGAGGTAAATATGGTAACGACATGAGAATTTGGATCAAGATAGAGACCCCTCCAAAAGGAAAGATATAGTAAAATATCCATATGATCATAGGAAAGATCCAGTAGAAATTGATGTAGGTTTCAGAGAGGACCATTGGCAGAAGTGATGAGACCAGATGGATCTCTTGGTAGGGAAGCTGTAGCTGAGGGGTTTATTCCTAGAAACATGGTGTTCATATTTCTAATTTAAGTCTTTTGAAAACATCAAGGCTTATATCTCAAGGGATAACAAATGACAGTTTAACAAAAGGTTTGAGAAAAAGTGTCTCTAGTGAAATGGGGTTCTCAATTAACCACGTTTCATTTCCTCCACTCAATACCAACCATGTTTTAGGTGTCACTAATTTTCAGACCTCATTTCCTCAATTCTACATTTGTTTGTGATTATTCAACCTGATTTAACAAAACCTGACTACACTGGCTTTATTAATGAGGCAATTGTTTTTCATCTAACACCAAAAACTAGTATTAGACCCCATGGGCTTGCTGCTAATTCTACATTTTTCCCACTTTACAGAAAGATAATGGTGATTGGCCAAAGTCAAAAGAACAAACATGTCACAATGATAGTGACAGTAGCATTAACTCCCAACCAGAGTCTACTCCTCTTGCAATTTAATAAGTCAATTGTCTTCCCAGAATCAAGGATATTTCTGAATTCCCCTGCACCTTATTTTTGCTTGATATGTCCACATGGCCAGTTCCTGACTAATGGGTGTAAACAAATTAACCTTTATGAAGATCTTAAATAGAGGAAGTATGGCATTCTTTTATTTTTCTTTGCCACTGATTGTAAAATAGACTTATAGACTGGAACAAGGCAGCCATTTTTGGCAATGAGGTAACATTAGGGAAGGGGCTTATGCATGTGTTGGACAACAATATTGAAGAAATTAATTTTCTAATACCATGGGCCAATAAATTAACCCAGGATTCACTGAATCTGAGAAATATTTTTACTTCTAAGACATCATCATTTTATTTTCTATTACTCTAGTACATCCCTAACTTTTACAATAATGTGTCCCTTTACATTAAAATGGAGGAGAATTCCCAGAAGCTATGCACCATTGAAGCATGTCATATGACCGCTACCCCAACTGAGATCTTGAGGAATAAATATTTATTTTCAGAGCAGAGATATTGAAGACCTGAAGAAATCAAGAACCTAACAATAACGTGAATAAATACTGAATGGACTACGGGGAATGACATCATAATAATCTATGAAAACCCGAGGGTATGGGACCATGTAGCAGTTTGGTATTGTTTATGAATTACAAAAAAACAGATATTGGATTGTGATTGTATTAAATTGAGAGGTTTCACCTTTGCTTGATTAAATTATGATTAGGGCTTTGATCCAGCCACATGAGTAGGATGTTGAGACCACATCCCCTTGGTAGGCAGGGACTCACAGAAAAAATGACATGAAAGAGGAAAGTTTGAGTTTTGATGTTGGAGTGCCAGGAAGTAAACATTAAGCAGAATAACACAGAGGAATAGAGATGGCTCCTTAGACACATCAGAGGCCCCAGGAAGAGAGAGAGCCTGATAGTCTACACCTGACCTTGTAGAGAGAACAGAGAAGCTGAACCTGGAAATATGCCCCAGGAAAAAAGACAAAGCCTTAAGCCAGCCTACAGCTGAGATTGGAAGAAGCTGGGACCATAGAGCCTTAAGTGGAAGAAGGAAGGCTGAACCCTTGCAGACATTGCCCACCATCTTGCTCCAACACATGACCAATGACTTTGGGTGAGAAAATACCTCTTATGGTACCTTGATTTGGACTCTTTAGGGCCTTATGACTGTAAGCTTCTACCCCAAATAAATATTCTTTTAAAAAGCCAGCAGATTTCTGGTACTTTGCATCAGCACCTCTTTGGCTGACTAATACACAGCAGATGTGGCTTAAACATTTGTGTGCCTGTCTCCCAAATGGGAGGTCCTGGGTTTGGTTCTAAGTGCCTCCTAAAGAAGATGAGCAAGACAATGAGCTGTCATGAGGGCTAGTGTAGCAAGATTATTCAATGAAGAGACACAACAGGAGACAAAACAAGAGACACAACAAGCAGGAAGCAGATGTGGCTCAAGTGATTGGGCACCTCCCTCTGACATTGGAAGTCCTGGTTTAGGTTCCTAGTGTCTCCTAAAAGAATGTTAGCAGACACAGAGAGCATACAATGAACAGACATAGAGAGCAGACAGAGAGCACAAGCAACAAGAAAGGGTGAGAAATAAATATTTTTTTTTAAAAAAGAAACCCCATGGTAATCTATATACTTTATTTTGAATTGATATAAGTTGTCCCTTTCAAGTCAGACAAAACTCAATGGTTCCATTCAATATTATATTGGAAAAAATATATATTATATTGGAGTCCATTGCAATGCACAAAGACGAGTAGGACAAACAGGAAAAAAGGGAAATGTTTGGTAGGGAAGAAAATAAAATACTTGTTTTTGCATTTGTCATGGAGAATCCAATAAAAGACACAAGAAAACTAATCAAAACTAATCAGATATTTTATTTAATTTGCTGGGTGTATGAAAATTTTTAAAGAGCAAATGTTCTTATATATTAATCATAACGTTAAACATTGAAGAAATATTAATAAAATACAATCTGTAAAATATGTAAATATAAATACAACATAAATGGTGCAAGAACTCTATAGACTACCTTACAAGTATTTAATGAATATGTAAGATGAAAATAAATGTTGGGCAGTCAATTCTCATCATTTGTGGTTATTATGTTCCATAAAGTCACCATGAACACTGAATTAGTGAATACTGGACCATCGCTCCTAGGGTAAATTCAGTGTAAGATTGCTGTGAGATTTTATTCACAACATTTTAGTCAACAGATCAATTCATAAACTTTTTTTTATGTGTTTCTGCTTAAAGAAACCATATTTAATATATACACATATATATTAATATTTAATTCATTACCAGCAGCACTATTAAAAAAAGCTTACTTAATATTGACTTTGAATATAAAGAACTGTAAGATAAGCTTGCTATATATATCCTGAATATTCCCTTCCAGTATATAAACATTTTAATCAATTTTTTTCTGTATAATAATTTATCAATGGCTTTTGTATGTTTTTAGTCATATTTTATTTTTCTTCTTTTGCTGACAGACTGGATTGTAAAACTCGATTGATGTGATAAATGAGAAGTGATTCTGATAAATTCTATGGTTCTATTTCTTTCACCTTTTGTTTTCAGCTTCCGGGTTCCTCACACAAATATCATGAAAGAGATTGACTTAAACAATGGGAATTTATTAACTTACAGTTTTGAAGCTAAAAGAAAGTCCAAATCAAAGCTGTAATCATGGAAATGCTTTCTCCCTTAAGACTGTGGAATTCTGGGACTGGTTGCCAGCTATCTTTGGTCCTTAGTTTGTCATATGGCAAAGCACATGGAAGCATCTTCTAGTCTCACCATCTTTTCTGCGTTCTGCTTATGTTGTAAGCTGTTGGCTGTTGTCTATGTGGCTTTTTCTCTGTAACTATCTGTATTTCATTCTTATTATAAAGGACTCTTGTAACAGGAATAAGACACATCTTGATTGAGTTGGGCTACACCTTTGCTGAAGTAATCTCATCAAAAGTTTTAACTTTAGGAACATGTGCTTTTGTGGTACATACAGTTCCAAATCACCACAATCCACACTCTGGGTCCCAAACAGACTTGTTTTTTCTACATGCAAAATATGTGCATTTTATCACAACATTCCAAAAACCTTAAGACCTTTTAGATGCAATGATAAGTAAAAAGTGTCATCAAAATTGGCTATCAGTGTATTTTGTCCCAGGGCACAATTCCACTCTGTGAAACTTAGAGAACAAGTTATCTGCTTCCAATGTACAAAGGTCACACAAGCATAGATTAAACATTCCATCCCCATAAGGATATATCAAACGAAAACATGGGTCACAGGTCCCAAACAATTCTGAAATCCAGCAAAGACATCCTCCATTAAGAATTCTAGATGTGAGAATAAGCTATAGATAGGTGCATTTTCAGGGATGATGGAATGACAAGTCCACCCTTCTAAGTGCTTCACTGCAGTTTTGTTCCTTGAAATCTGGAGTAAAGGCTCCAACCCCTTCCAAGTTCTGGGGGCAGCATTTTCCCTGAACAAGGATCAGAAGGCCCACCCACTCAAAGCTCAAGGATAGACTCACACTTTCCACATACTTGGGCACTCTCTTAGCAAAAGCATATCTCTTCAGTGCAGATGTCAGCTTCCATGGTTCTGCCATTGTAGTCATACTTCCTTCAATTTATCCCTTTTCTATCCCTTTTTTTCAGGTTGGCAATGGTTACTTTCATACAAATTATGCACACACAAAAAAACTTATTCATTTTCACATGTAGTTCACAGGGATCCAAACCATCAGACAATAGGACATCCCATAGATCTTTTCTGCATAACTTAATTTCCAATTTAACTACCCCTGAAATAGCTGACTGGTTCCATGTTCAGGTAAACCCTAACATGGAACACTATTATATAAATACTCACTTTCTGGAAGCACAGAATATTGCAAATCTTCAATTTCTGGTTTCTTGTTACCCAGGAGTTGAGTTCTCAGCTTATCCCTTTCCACTGTCATTTTAGTATAGCCTGCAAGAAGAAATCAGGTTGTACTTTCAATACTTAGCTTGGAAATCTGTTTAGCTAAGTATCTAAGTTCATTATTTCTAAAGTCTTCCTTCCACTTGACATCAGAACTCAGTTTCACTAAATGTTCAGCTAATTTAAAAGAAGGGTTGCTTTTCCTTCAATTTCCAATAACTCATTCATCATTTTCTTCTCAGACCTTGTTGGAAGTAAGTTTAGCATCCTTATTTCTACCACCCAGTCTCTTCAAAGCAATCTAGAACTTTTCTATCAAGCACCTCGCAAGTTTTCAAGTCTTTAACCATTATCCAATTCTAAAGTCATTTCCACATTTTTGGTATTTGAAAAACAGCAACCCAACCCCCAGTTCTAAATATGGTTTAGTTTCATATGCTTTGTAAGCACATAACATATAATGAGTCAGGCTAAAGAATGGGAATTTATTTGCTTGCATTTTTTTTCTTTACAGCTTACATTTATTTATTTATTCTTTTTTATTTGTAAAGAAGTTTTAGATTACATAGATGTTACAATAAATTATAGGAGATTCCCATATGCCCCACCCTTCCTCCTCCACCACTTTTCCACATTAACATCCTTCATTAGTCTGGTACATTTGTTATGGTTAATAAATACATATTGAAGCACTGCTACTAACTGTCGACTATACATTATAGTTTACACTCTGTCCCACACAATTTTGAATGTTATGACAAAATATATACTGGCCTGTATCTTTCATTGCAATGTGATGCAGTAGAATACCAATGTCCTGAAAATGCCCCATACTACACAGTTTTCTTCCCTCTCCCTCCCCTCAGAACCTCTGGTGGCCACTGCCTTTATATCAATGACAAAATTTCTTCCATTGCTAGAATAATAAATCTATAATACAATAATATCTACTTTAGTCCATTGTTCATTCCCCAGTCTTGAGTATTTGAGGATGGTGGTACCCACTTTGTTTATAATTGAGAGGTGGCTTAAATCCTATGGGGCAGATGGATGGAAGTATCTTGCTTGTAGTTGCAGACAACCTCTGTTCCTTGAGATGGGCATTGTCCATCATCATCCCATTGTTAGTTGGTCTGGGTGAGTCCAGTGAATTGGAGAGTAAGTGTTGCAACTCTCGTGAGATTCAGGACTCAACTGGCATACGAATGGACCAAAGATTTAAGTCTCTGGGACATATATTTACCAAGTATATTGCTAATTATAAATTCAAATAAAAGGGGCAGAAGAACCATGTGTAGGGAAATTATAAATGAGTCTAACTCTGTTACACCTGGAAGCATAAATTCCAAAGTAAGGCCCAATGACATGTTTTTGATGCTAAAAGAAAGTCCAAATGAAGGCATCATCTATCTTCAGGAAAGGCAATCTATCTTTATGCCAGTACCATGCTGTTTTTAACACTGTAGCTAGGTAATAGGATTAAAAGTCTGGAATTGAGAGTCCTCCAAATTTTTCTTCTTTTTAAAGATATGTTTGGCTATTTGGGGGACCTTTACTATACAGGATAAATTTGATAATTCACTTTTCCAATTCTAAAAAGAATAATATTGGAATTTTTATCAGGCTTGCATTAAATCTGTAGATGAGTTTGGGTAGAATTGACATCTTAATGATATTTAGGCGTCCAGCTCAAAACATGGTATAAACTTCCATTTATTTAGATCCATGGTTTCAAATGAATATTTACTAGTTTTCTGAATATACATCTTTATCTTCTTTGCTAAATTTATTTAAAAATATTGGATTCTTTTCATTGCAATTGCAAATGAAATATTTCTTCTGCTTCCTCCTCAGATTGCTCATTATTAATGTATAAAAATACTATTAATTTTTGTGTATTAATATTGTATCCTGCCACTTTAGTTAAATTGTCTTTGGATTCTAATAGTTTTGTTGTGGATTTTTTTGGGATTTTCTAAGTATATGATCATACCATCAGTGAATAGCTAAAGTTTTACTTCTTCCTTTCCTATTTAGGTGTATTTTATTTCTTTTTCTTGCCTAATTGCTTTAGCCAGAACTTCTAGCACAATATTATATAAGAATGGGGAGAGTGGGCATCCTCGTCTTTTTCCTGATCTCAGTGGGAAAACTTTCAGTCTTTCACCATTATGTACAATGTTAGCTGTGTGTTTTTCATATATACACTTTATCAAAGCTGAGAAAGTTTCCTTCTATGCCTAAGTTTCAGAGTGATTTTTATGAAGAAAAGAGGTTGTATTTTGTCAAATGTCTTTTCTGCATCAATTGAAATAATCCTGTGGTTTTACTTATTCAATTTTTTTAATGTGAATTATTACAAGGATTAATTTTTTTTATGTTGAATCACACTTGCATTCTGATATAAAGCTCACATCATCAAAATGTATAGTTTTTTGAAATGTTTTTAGATTCACTTTGCAATTATTTCATTGAAGGTTTTTGCATCCATATTCAATAAAGAAATACGTCTATAATTTTTGTTTTTCATAATATTTTTATTTGGCTTTGGTATTAGGGTGATGTTAGCTTTATAGAATATGACTGGTCTTATTCCTTCCTTTTAAAAGTTTGGAAGAATTTGAGCAAAATTGATATTAGATATTCTTTAAATGATTGGTATATTTCACCTATGAAACCACCTGGACCTGGAATTTTCATTTTGGAGAGTTTATTTTTTCCTTTAATTTTAAAGAAGCTTTAGGTTACATAAATGTTACATCAAAAATATAGGGGACTCCCATATGCCCCACTCCTTCCACTTCCCACACTTTTCCCCATTAACAACATCATTCATTAATGTGGTATACCTGTTACAATTGATGAACCCATATTGAATCATTGCTATTAACCATGGTCTATAGTTTAGATTTTGGTTTACAGTTTGTGCTTCACAATTTTATAGAGTTTGACAAGATGTATAATTACCTGTATCTATCATTGGAATGTAAGGCAGAACAATTATAATGTCCCAAAAATTCCCCATGTTACCCTATTCTTCCCTCTCCTTCCACTCAGAATATCTGATGACCACTGCCTTTATATCAATGTTACAAGTTCTTCCATTACAATAATAATAATTATTCTACTTTAGTTTATATTTGCATTACCCCATTATGTTTGTTCATTCTTCAATCTTGAAGATTTGGTGATGGTGATTCCCCACACTGTTTTTGATTTAGAGGGTGCATAGATCTGATAGGGCAGATGGAGGGAGGTGTCTGGCTTGCAGTTGTAGATACTCTTTATTTTTGGGATGAGTGTTGTCCATCATTATCATTTTGTTAGTTGTCCTGGGTGCATCCAATGAACTGGAGAGTAGGTGTTGACTGCAACTCTGCTGAGATTTAGGTCTCAACCAACAATTTAAAAGTCAGAAAATTTAAGTCTCTGGGACAGGTATTTAACAGGTAGAGTGCCAATTATATTTTCAAATAAAAAGGGCACAAGAAGCATTTATAGGTAAATTATAAATGAGTCTAAATGTGATATGTTGTGGAGATACGTTATCATATATTCCAAGGTATGACCCACCAATGGGGTGGCAATTGCCCTGCCTATAGAGTCTAGATTTCTCCAGAATCCTCAATAACATGCCTGCTTGAGGCACTGTTTACTGTGGCAGTCAATGAAATCATGCTGAGATGTTCATAATTTTAACCTCTAGAATGATCTCCCAACTAACTTAGAAATCCCTTAGCCATAAAAACTCGTTGTAATTAATACTTCCCCCTTTTGGTCAAGGTCTTTTTCCAAATGCATCACTAGTTGGCACTTGATAATATTCCTTTGTGCCAGGGGGCTCATCTCCAGAATTCATGTCCAATGCTGGGGGGAAAGTAAATTTTATATGTTGAGTTTGGCTTAGAGAGGGGCCACATTTGAACAACAAGGAGGCTTTCAGGAGGTAACTCTTAGGCAATATATATTACTAGCCTAAGTTTCAATTTTACAAGAGCAAGGTTCATAAGGATAAGCATCAGTTTCTAGGGCCTGGTTCTTTTGTCTGTCCTCTTCATTGGAAACTGTCCATTTTCACTAGAGATTCCTACCAATTTATTAGGGAATGTAGCAGAGCTCTCCAGGATGTGAATTCAATATTCCATCTATTATTGTATGTCTCCATCCACTGAGACAACACCCCATGACCCCTTGAACACATTAATATTCTATATAGGCATGCTCCAGGTGCACCCTTCCCATTACCTCTCCAGCAAGACACCCCTCACCCGTGATCCTCCACTGCTACAGTTGCAACCCTTCTGCAATCTAAAACCTCCTGCAAAACAAAACCAAAAATAAAATGATATTAAAATGCTTTCATTTGCATTGTGCCTTTCATCACTGTGAGATCTGTTTTCTTTTATGCATATTGATGATTTCTTCTGTATGTTCCCCTAGTGACTTTGTTTCACTTTACTTTACTTTAAAAAGCATTATGTTAGAGAAAAATCACATAGATAATATAGTGGATTCCCAAATACCCCACCCCTCCCCCTCTCAAATTGGGGAGTTCAAATCATTAGCATTCAGAGTTACTACTATAAAGGCATTACTTACCTTGTCCATTTTTCTCTGGCTTTCTGTTGTCATACCTTACTATTTTCTGCCTTTTAACCCTTTTAATTTCTCTCAGTTTCTTCATTTCTACACTAGTCTCCAGAGCTCTCTTCCTTGTTTTGTTCCTATCAGGCTGTTACACACCCTTTAATAAATCTTGTCAATTTGTACTCTTGGTTACATACTCTCAGTTTTTGTTTGTCTGTAAAGACTTTAAAGTCACCTTCAGTCTTGAATGATAGTTTTTCGGATAAAGAACTCTTGGCTGTTTTTTTCTTTTTCTATTTCAGTTCCTTAAATATATTGTATCATTGCCTTCTTGCCTGCATGGTTTCTGAAGAGAGATCAGCACTTAACCTTATAAAGTCTTGCTTGTAAATAATATATTGCTTTTCTCTTGCTATTCTCAAAATCCTCCAATTTTTTGCCCTTTGACAATCTGAATAGCAGGTGCCTCAAAGTAGGTCTATTAGGATTTATTCTGTTTTGTGTATCTTATCCTTCTTGAACTTTAATATTCATGTCTTTCTTAAGTGCTGGAAATTTTTCAGTCAGAATTTCCTCAAGTATTCTTCTACCCCTATTATGTAATCCTCTCCTTCTGGGACATCAATAACATATATGTGTGTTTCATGTTGCCATTCAGTTTCCTGAGACCTTGCTCAATTTTTCCATTCATATCTTTCTGTTTTCTCCTATATTTTCAATTTAAATGCCTTGTATTTAAATTCACGTATTCATTCTTCTAACATTTCAAATCTGCTGTTATATGCCTCTATGCATTTTTCATCCCAACAATTTTGTCTTTCATTCCCATAAACTCTGTTACTTCCTTTTCTAGACTTTCAAAATTTTCTTTTTGCTCATAAAGAGTCACCTTAAGATCCTTTATCTCTTTAGTTATATTTTCATTCATCTCCTTAAATTGATTAAGGAGGTTTGTTTGAGTGTCATTTATTAGGTTTCTTAAATCCTGAATCAGGATTCTTGGCTTTTTCCTTTGACTGGGGCATATCTTCCTGTTTATTACTATGGGTTGTTATATTTTCTTGATTCCTAAGCATCTGCTTATGTTGATTTTTTTTCTTGCCTAGTGATTTTATTTCACAGCTCCTCTTTTATTTTGGTGTATTTTTCCATTGGATTATGTGTTTATTTATAAAAACAAATTAATTTTATTGATAAAGTATACATTTACATATAAGGCATACACATATTAAAGTGTAAAATAATGGTATTTGGTATAATCACAAAGTTGTGCATTCACAATTTCAATAATTATTAAAACATTTTCATTATTTCAATAATAATAAACAAACAAACAAACAAACAAGAAAACTCCTCACCTATCAATCTCTGTTGTTTCTTCTGCAGTACATATCTGCTGTTTCTGGGTATTCTTACACAATTATTTATAAAAGCCATTGATTATACACTTTGGATAGATCATATGGTATGTGAATATAATTTTTAAATGAAACTTTAATATTGTCCTGTTTAGAGTCAAAATTGTGGCAGGTATCCACTAATGGGGCCCATCCAGGTATACCATGGCAGGGAAAGAATCAGGAGAAACCCGTCTGTCTTCCTTCACTTTCCAAGCTGGCCAGCAAATGGCACTCCTGACAAACCCTTCCACAAAGATTAATCCTTCAGTTTTAACTACCTCTTCTGAGCTCATGAGTTATGGTAGTTAAACATTCACGGAAGAAAAATCACAGTTGGCCTTTGCTGCACCCTCTCTCTTCTCATGTCTTCCCCTCTAGGTTGGCAGCTCAGCTGCACGTTTTACTGAGGTGATTTGCCTGTATGTTGGAGCATTTCTAGCCACAAGGGTATCAATTAATTGTTTTCCCTTTGGCCTTTGTGTCTTTGAGTCCCCATTCCCTCTTGGAGGATTCATATGGCACTTTCCTGGCCTGCCTGTGTGCCCAAAGAGGCTCCCTCAGGCTACTTTTATGTCTTCTCCCCTATTATTCAAGAGAGATGCCCCTGCCTGAACTACTCCAATGCCATCTTGGATCAACTCTGAAGGTGTTTTCCTAGTTTTAGCTTTTTAAATTTATGTCTTACCATTATTAATGTATGTTTTCCCAATTTCATATATGCAGATATCCATTGACTTTATAAGTTTTTAAAAAAGAACTGAAATAACCTTCCAGCACCAAGTCTCTTTTAGTTCTCTGATAGTGTACTCTATATTAAAACAAGTATAAAAAACTTACACAATAATTAAATATTTTTCTGTAGAATTAATCCATATCCCCATAAAAGCATTTGGAGTGGGATTGCAGGGAGCATCTACATTGTGAAGAGTATATTAAATTTCGCTATTTGAACAAATACAATTCTTGGCACATTTTATATCTCCCCACTGATCTCCCTCCTTATTTTTAATGAGGATATTCACACTTATGTTCTAGAGTTCATGCAGCTCCAGAGAAGGACAAGAGTTCCCTACGAGGTAGAGAAAGAGAGAGAGAAAGAAAGAGAGAGGAGAGAATAAATATGAATTATGTGTACTACACACCAGTACAACCAGTAGAGGTACAGATTTAAAACACTGATGGATTTATTCATTTCCAAAATATTGAAAAGTCTTAGAAACTTCTGTTTTCAGTTCCAACGTAGAAAAAACATGTAATTCATCACTGAAGTCTGTACAACCACAAAACAAACTGCTAAAAGTTGGTGACTTTTCTTGAAGACATCAGAGAACTGAAGCCAAATGGTAAATCACTACCCCCAATTTCTGGAAAAAGAGCTAAATCCAGAGACTCACAGGCAAAACTGACCTATCTGGATTAGAAGATGCTGGAGCCATAACAGGTTAGTAAAATTATATGGAAAATATGACAAATTGCTGGAGGCTAAATGTAGGCTAGCAAAATAGTAAGAAATCCCTGGGAGCCACAATTTTAAAGAGTCCCACACTTTCATAGGTATTACTTCCAGGAACCCTACCAGGTTCTCATAGTTAAGTTCAATAAATATCCCCTTGTGGTTCTGGCAGGGGAAGTAGAAAAAAAATAACCATTATGAAATATGTACTGAGTTTTCTCCATAACAAAGGACTAAGAGAAAGAATACCATTATCTTATTCCATCAATTGGGAAAGGTCTTTAAACAACTCTGGACCCTTCTGCCATTACTGTCTCCCCTAATGCGGGTATGTAGATTAAGAAACATTTATGAAGATCACAATCAGGCCAGTTAAACAGGCCTACTAAAATACTCAGATTTAATCATATGATTATAGAATGCTCCCCTTACCCACTCCTAACCACCACACAAACTCTACTCTCATAAAATAGCATTGGATTACAGCTGAAAGCTGGAAGATAGAGACTCTGAGGATTTCAGAGGGAAACCAAAGACAAGATAGGAGACAAAAATAAAGGCATTAGAGGATTTGGAAGATTCTGTCACCTACAGCAAACATTAAACACAGACCTAATTTTTAACTCAGTGAAGTTTTCAGTCTTCTCTAAAGAACAGAACCAATAGGATATGTGCATGTATAAATAAAATATATCTTAAGGAATTGTCTCACATGATTGTTGGAGCTGACAAGTCTGAAGTTTGTAGGGCTGACTGGCAAGCTATAAATTCCAGGAAGATTTGATATTGGAGTTTGAGGTTCAAAATCCAAAGGGATGGCAACAGCCTGAAAATACAGAAATGACTAAATAGTATAGTTCTTAGGCAGAAATTCTCCTCCTTTAAAGAACTCTAAGTTATTAGCTCATAAAGCCTCAAATGATTAGAGGAGAGTAATCTAGTTTAATGAATGTCACCTTACTATAGATGTTAATCACATCTACAGAAAGCCCCTGCAGAAATCTCTAGGCCAATGTTTGGTTAAATAACTGGACACTATAACCAGGTTGACAAATAAACATCATGCCTGGCTGTCAACATGAAATTGTAAGACATAACAATACACAAGAAAATACATACTCAGAGAACACAAAATAGGCAAAGAAACATTTAAATATAGCACAGTTTATAAATACTAGGAGGAAATTTTGTAATAACTATCAGCAGATGACATGCAAGGACAGATGGTATTGTAAGAAGAGAGATGGAAAATTAAGGAAGCATCAAATGGAAATACTGGAAATAAGAAGCATTGTAACAAATGAAAATTACCTTTGCTGAGTTCAAATGTAGGCTAAGCATGGAGGGGAAAGCAATCAATGATTTTAGTATCTATCAATAGAAACATCTCAAACTGAAATTTAAAGAAGAAATGGAATGAAAATAAAGACTATGTCATTCAAGAACTATGGGATAATTTCAAAATCTTTAGCATAGCATACTTAGAATAACAAATATAAACATAGAACAGGGCAAATAACTATTTGAAGATCTAGTGGTCAAAGTTGCCAAAATTAATGACAGACACCACATTGCAAATCCAAGAAGCACAAGAGAAAACTAATAAGGATAAATATTTTAAAATTCCATTACTAAACATATAGTATTCGGTAATGTCAGAAAAAGCAAAGACAACAAGAAAATCTTAAAGGAGCTTAAGAGGTACCTCTGGAGGAATGAAGGTAAGAATTACAGATGGCATCTTGTCATAAACCCTCCAAGCAAGAAGGCAGAGGAATGAAATAAAGAATTAAAGGGAATAAAATCTAACCTACAATTCTATATCCACTGAAATTATCTTTCCAGTGTGAAATAGAAATAAAATATTTCTCAAATGAACAAAACCGGAGGTAATTCTTCAACAGCAAATATGCCATATGGGAAATGTTAACAGAAGTTTTTCAGACAGTAGGAAAATTTTATAGATCAGAAACATGGATCTACATGAAGAAATGAAGACCATCAGAGAATGAATAAATGAAAGTATAATTAAGTCCTTTATTTTTCTTATTCTTTCTTTTTAATATTTTTTTAAAAGATACTTAGATTACTTAAATGTTACACAAAAAATATAGGGATTCACAGAGGCCCCCGCCTCCCATACCTCCCACAACCTCCGACATAAATATCCTTCATTAATGTGGCACATTAATTGCAATCGATAAACATATGCTGGGGTTTTGCCATTAGCATGGACCACAGTCTCTCCCACACAGTTCTACATGTTAGATGATGATAGAAAATGGCCTATATCTGTCATTGTAATGTCACTCAGGACAATTCCCATGTCCTGAAAAAAAACTCTGTATTACAATCGCTTTTCCCTCTCTCTGCCCCCAGAACCTCCAGTGGCCCCTGGCTCCACATCAATGTTGTAATTTCTTCCATTGCTTGAATCACAATATGTCTATAGCAGAATACCAGTAAGTCCACTCTAGTCCATAGCTCTTCTCCCCATATTGAGGAGTCTGGGATGGTGACGTCCACTACACCTCCAATTGAGTGGGGGATTATATCCCATGGGGAAAATGGATAGGATTATCCTGCTTGCAGATGAAGACTCTCTCCATTCCCTGGGATGGCCGTTGTCCATCATCATCTCCCTGCCAGTTTTCATGGATGAGTCCAATGAGCTGTAGAGTAGGAGATGTTGCTCCACCACGGTTCCGGGCCCATGGGAAGTTTTGATGATACTTACCATGTCCTCTATCCATCCATGTATGGTAATGATGAACATTTCCAATGACCACTAAATACCCCAGTTTGATCTATTTTATTCCTCCCACCACATCCCCTCAGGTCCCACAACATCCCCCTGGCTTGACTCATTGAATGACATGATTCATAGTTACTTGCAACAAGAGATCTTGACACACTGGTTTTTCCTCCCCTATTAGGAAGCACCCGTGCTCTCGAGAGACTCCGGCCTGTTTCTGAATAAATCGGTCTTCCCAAAGATGGGAGTCCAAAACATTCCCGCTCATTATGTGGGTATCCATTCACTGATTCAACACATTATGACACAATGGACACTCACACACTCCTTAGAATCCTGCTCAAGTTGCACCCTATCCCAAATGCCCTCCCAATGAACATCCTAAACCAGTGACCCTTCCTTGTCATATTGCCATAAGAGCATTCCCAAATCTGTACTTTTAACCTTATACCCACAAATCCCCAGTGCTCACCTGGTCCCTCTCCCAACCTTCCCCCCAAGTATCCTGGAACTTCTAACCCACCCTTTCCAATCTACCCACCTGCCAACTGTACACCACCCAACCCCATAATATCACTACCCTCCTGTCCTATCCCTTCAATGCATATCCACATTATATTACTTTACCATAGATTACGTCCATATGGGTGATGGCTCATAACGTTCTCCTCTCTTTCTATTTCTTATAAACCTGTCTTACAGACAATAGCTCTCAGAGACTGCTCAGTTTCTTTAATTCATATCAGTGAGGTCATATATTGTTCATCCTCCAATGCCTGACTTGCTTCACTCAACATAAGGTCTTCAAGATTCATCCATGTTATCCTGTGTGTTAACATTTTATTCCTTCTTACAGCTGAATAATATTCCATTGTATGTATGTACTACATTTTGTTTATCCTTTCATTTGTTGATGGGTACCTGGGTTGATTCCAACTTTTGGCAATAGTGAGCAATGCCACTATGAACATTGGTGTGCATATATCTGTTTGTGTCTTTGCTTTCAATTCTTCTGGGTATATATCCAGCAGTGGAATTGCTGGATCATATGGAAGTTCTTTAGTTAGCTTTTTGAGGAACTACCAAGCTGTCCTCCATAGTTGTTGGATCATTCTACAATCCCACCACCAGTGGATAAGGGTTACCACATCTCCATATCTTCTCCAACATTTGTAGTGTGCTGTTTTTTTAATAGCCACCATTCTGATGGGTGTAAATTATTAGATCATTGTAGTTCCAATTTGCATTTCCCTAATAGCTAGTGATGTTGATCATCTTTTTAGCCATTTGTATTTCTTCCTTGAAGAAGTGTTGTTTCAGGTCACTTGCCCATGTTTTAAAAAATGGGTTGTTTGTCTTTTTATTTTCAAGGCATGGGATTTCTTTATATATGCAGGCTATTAGGCTCCTATCAGATATATGGTTGCCAAATATTTTCTCCCATTGGATAGGCTGCCTTTTTACTTTCTTGATAATATCCTTTGAGGTGCAGAAGTTTTTAATTTTGAGGAGATCCCATTTATCTATTGTTTCTCTTGCTGCTGGTGCTTTGGGTGCGAAGTTCATGAAACCATTTCCGATTACAAGGTCCTGTAGATGCTTCCCTGCATTATCTTACAAGGTCTTTATGGTCTTGGATCCTATATTTAGATCTTTGTTCTATCTAGAGTTGATTTTTGTGTAAGGTATGAGATGGTGTTTCTCTCTCATTCTTTCGGATATGGACATCCAGTTCTCCAAGCCCAATTTGTTGAAGAGGAAATGCTCTCCCAACTGAGTGGGCTTGGTGGCCTTGGCAAATATCAGATGACTGTATATGCAAGGATCTTTATCGGAAGTCTCAATTCAATTCGATTCCTCAGTATATGTATCCTTGTGCCAAGACCATGCATTTTTGACCACTGTAGCTTTGTAGTATGTTTTAAAGTCAGGTAGTGTGATACCTCCAACTTTATTTTTCTTTTTCAATATGTCTTTGGTGATTCAGGGCCTCTTACCTTTCCAAATAAATTTTATAATTATCTTTTCCAATTCATTATAAAATACAGTGTTGATTTTTATAGGGATTGCATTAAATCTGTAGATTAGTTTGGGTAGGATAGATTTCTTGATGATGTTTAGTCTTTCTGTCCATAAACAGGGAATAGTCTTCAATTTATATAATTCCTTTTTGATTCCCTTTAAAAATGTATTGTAGTTTTCTGTATATAAGTTCTTTACGTCTTTAGTTAAATTGATTCCTAGGTATTTGATTCTTTATTTACTATTGTAAATGGTATTCTTTTTCTTGATTTCCTCCTCAGATTGCTTGTTATTGGTGTACAGAAAGGCTACTGAATTTTGAGCATGATTTTCTAGCCTGTGACTTTACTGAACTTTATATGTTATAGAAGCTTTGTTGTAGATTTCTCAGGGCTTTTATGTATAGGATCATATCGTCTGCAAATATTGAAATTTTTAATTCTTCCTTTACAATTTGGATGCCTTTTATATCTTTTTCTTGCCTCAGTGCTCGAGCAAGTACTCCTAAGACAATCTTAAATAGGAACAGTTATAATTGGCATCCTTGTCTCATTCCCAAACTTAGAGGGAAAGCTTTGAGGATTTCACCATTGAAGATGATGTTAGCTGTGGGTTTTTCATAAATACCCTTTATCATGTTTCAGAAAGTTTCCTTCTACTCCTATCATTTGCATTATTTCTATCAGGAAAGGGTCCTGTAATTTGTTGAATGCTTTTTCTGCATCTATAGAGATGATCATGTGGTTTTATTTTTCTTTCATTTGGTTTATATGGTGTATCATAATGATTGATTTCCGTATGTTGAAACAACCTTTCATACCCGTGATGTAACCTACTTTGTCATGGTGTATAATTCAGTTGCTGTGTATTTGAATATGATTAGCAAGAATTTTGTTGAGGATTTTAGCATCTAGCTTCATTAGAGAGATTGGTCTGTAATTTTACTTTCTTGAGGGATCTTTGTTTGGCTTTGGTATTACAGTAATGTGGGCATCATAGAATGAGTTAGGCAATGTTCCTTCTACTTCTATTTTTTGGAAGAGCTTAAGCAGGATTGGTGTTAGCTCTTTCTGGAATGTTTGGTAGAATTCACCTCTGAAGCCATCTGGTCCTGGGCTCTTCTTAGTTGGGAGGTTTTTGATGACTGAGTCTATCTCTTTACTTGTAATTGGTCTGTTGAGTTCAACAATTTAATTAATCAATTTAGCTTGCTTGTGAGGTTCTAGGAATTTGTCCATTTCCCCTAGATTATCATTCTTGTTGGCAAATAATTTTTGGAAGTATCCTATTATGATACTCTTTATTTCTGTCGGGCCAGTGGTGATATCCCCTTACTCATTACTTATTTTGTGTATTTACATCTGCTCTCTCTTTTCCTTTGTTAGTCTGGCTAAAGGTTTGTCAATTTTATTGATCTTCTGAAAGAACCAGCTTTTGGTTTTATTTTTTTAGTGCTTTCTTATTTCCTATTTCATTTTGTTCTGCTGTAATCTTTGTCATTTCCCTTTTTCTACTTCCTTTGTGGTTAGTTTATTGTTGTTTTTCCAATTCCTTCTGGTGTGCAGTCAGGTCTTCAATTTTACCTCTTTCTTCTTTTTCGATAATTGCATTTATGGCTATGAATTTCCCTCTTAGTACAGTTTTGGCTGTATCCCAAAGGTTTTCGTATGCTGTGCTGTCATTTTTATTCATTACAATGTAGTTACTGATTTCTTCTGAGATTTCCTCCTTGACCCACTGTTTGTCTAAGAGTGTGTTGTTTAACTTCCATATCTTTGTGCCTAATCCAGTTATCTGTCCCTTAATGATTTCCAATTTCATTCCATTGTGGTCAGAGAAATTACTTTGTATAATCTCAATATTTCTGAATTCATTAAGAGTTGTTCTGTGGCCTAAAATGTGGTCTATCTTGGAGTATGATCCATGTGCACTCAAGAAGAATGTATATCCTACTTTATTTGGGTGTAGATATCTATTAGGTCCAGATCCTCTAATGTATTATTCAGAGTCTTTATTTCTTTACTGATTCTCTGTCTAGGTATTCAGTCTAATGATTATAATAGTGTATTAATGTTCCCCACTATAATTGTAGAAGCTTTTATATCTCTATTTAGTCTTTCCAGTGTTTATCCCATGAAGTTTGCGACACCCTTATTAGGTGCATAAATATTTATGATTGTGTTTCTTCTTGAAAGATTACCCCTTTTACTAATATATAGTGTCCATCATTGTCTCTTACAATGGTTTTGCGTTTAAAGTCTATTTTTTCCAACATTAGTATAGGTAATCCTGCCTTTTTTTGGTTATTATTTGCTTATAAGATTGTTTTCCAGCCATTTGCTTTCAGACTCCTTGTGTCCCTGAGACTAAGTTGGTTTCCTTGTAGACAGCATATAGATGGATCATATTTCCTTATCCATTCTGCCAATCTGCATCTCTTGATTGGTGAGTTTAATCCATTAACATTCAGTGTTATTACTCTCAAGGAATTACTCATATTAGCCATATTTTCTTTGGGTTTATGGTTGTCATATGTTGTTTTTATTTCTCTTCTTGACTTTTTAGTTGTTCTTACACTCTGCTCCAACTCTCTCTCTCCTGTTTATTCATTTCAACCAGAAGAACTTCCTTTAGTGGTTCTTGAAGGGCAGGTTTATTATTGGCATACTCTCTTAATTTCTGTTTTTCTGTAAGTGTTCTGAACTCTCCATCATTTTGGAAAGCCAGCTTTGCTGGATTGAGAATTCATGGCTGGAAGTTTCTTTCTTTTAGTACCTTGACTATGCCATATTACTGTCTTCTTGCCTCCATGGTTTCAGATGAGAAATCAGCACTTAATCTTATTGAGCTTGCCTTTGATGTGATGGTTCTCTTTTCTCTTGCTGCCTTGAGTATTTTCTCTATGTTTTGAGCATTGGACATTTTGACAAGTATTCTGTTAGTATTTATGCTGTTTGGGTTGCGCTGTGCTTCCTGGACATGTACATCCATCTCCCTCAATAGGATTGGGACATTTTCAGCCATCATTTCCCTCAACACACCTTCTGTTCACTTTCCCTTTTCTTTTCTCTCTGAGATGCACATAATGCATATGTTTGTGCATTTTGTATTGTCATTTGTGATGGTTAGGCTAATGTGTCAACTCAGCCAGGTAATTGTGTCCAGGTGTTTGTTCCAGTAAGCACTGGGCTAATTGTAATACAAGAGCATTTATGAATTTCAATCACCAGTGAGTTTACTGTGTGGATGGCTGATTACATCTGCATAAATCAGGGAGATTACAGAATCAATGGGTGGCACTTTTATCCAATCAGTTGAATGACTTAAAAGGGGAAGTGATTTCAACATTCAGAGAGAATTTCCCAGCTCATAATTGGACAGGCAACTTCTCCCAGAAACTCATCAACGGCCTTTCATCAGACTTTCATTGGAGCCACTGGTTTGCAGCCTGCCTGTGGAACCTGGACTTGGGCATACCAATGGTCACGTGAGAGACTCTTTTAAAATCTCATATTATTGACAGATATCTCTTGTTGATTCTGTTTCCCTAGAGAACACTGACTAATAGAT
This sequence comes from Cabassous unicinctus, assembly GCA_029593785.1. Classification (NCBI taxonomy): domain Eukaryota; kingdom Metazoa; phylum Chordata; class Mammalia; order Cingulata; family Chlamyphoridae; genus Cabassous; species Cabassous unicinctus. The sequence continues at coordinate 18,201 of JAQZBX010011604.1, read as the reverse complement.
CATTTAAATCCATAAGTTCTCCTGGATTTTTTCTTTTTATCTATCTGTTCTACTATCTGTTTGATTTCAGATATACTGTGTTCCACATCACTAATTCTTTCTTCTGCCTGTTCAAATCTACTGTTATGTGATTCCAGTTTCTTTTTGATTTCTTGGATTGTGCCATTTATCACCATCATATCCATTATCTTTTTATGTATGTTTACAAGTTCTTCAGTATGTTCTTCCAATGTCTTCTTAATATCCTTAATCTCTTCCTTTACTTCATTAAGTTGGTCCATGATATTTGTTTGGACAGCTCTGATTAATTGCTTGATGTTCTGCATCTATTCCTTGTTTTTACTTTTTTCATTGGACTCATCCATGTCTTCCTTTTTTTAGTATGGTTTGTAATTACTTGTTGCCCTCTAGTCATCATTTATCTTGATGGGTTTATTCTGTTGATTAGCTTCTGTCTCTGCTCTAGAGTTTTGTTTAGCTGCTGGTTTTGTGTGTGTTTTAAGTTTTCTCTTTGACTCTTTGTTCTTCTTGTTCTATTTCCTTGATGTTCTCTATGTTCCCTTGAAGGAAAAAGATTAGGGACTGAAAAATCAAATAGGTGAAAAAGGAAAAGGCTAATAATAATAATACAAAAGATAGAAGAGAGGCCATATAAGACTTAGTAAAATGAATCTTTAACTCACATAAGCAGTGTAGAGTAATAGGAATAAAAATGTGGAGTACCTAAAATGAAATGGGAAAGTGAAGAGAGAAAAATATTTAGAAAGATTTAAAAGGTCAGAATGATGAGGAGAGAGATAAAAAAAAAAGAAAGGACAGCAAGAAAAAAGTTAATAATAAAAAATAAATAAAAAAGAAAACAGAATAGACAATATAGAAATCGAAGACAGTAAATTTCAGGACTAATAAAAAAAAAATTGGAATGTAAGAACCACAACAGAAATCAGATGATAAAAAGATGACAGAAGGAAAAGAGTATTGGTAGACAAAATCAGTATACACAGAAAAGTTGAAATCAATGAAGAAGAAGCACAGTAAAGAAGAAACAAGCTAGCAGCACCTAGTTTTTAAAAGTGGGGAGGGGGGGAGTAAAGAGGAAAGAAAAACAAGAAGCAAAACAAAACAAAACAAAAAACAAACCAAAAAATCAAACAGACACACTAGCAATCAGTCTAACAAAGCTAAGGAAGAACAGCATTACTTCTGGGCCTTTGTGGAGCCTCTCATGCTGCCTGTGTTCATCAATCAATTACCATCCAGGCTTCTCTCTGAAGGTTTTGAGGCAGGTTTTAGTGAGTAAACTAAATTAAAATTTTTTTAAGTAACCTTTTTTTTTTTTTTTAATTAAATAAGGGACCCAAAAGAAGTTAGTACAAAAATAATGTCTATGTTTTCCTTGTCCTACTTTATGAGCTGGATGTTAGGTATCCTGGTGGATCACTAGTCTTAGAGGAGCCAGGACCCTCACTAGGGGCCTCATATGTTCAAGGCAGAAATTCCTCCACTGAGCTACATTTCTAATTGGTTATTTTTGCTCTTCTGAAATCTATTCAGTCACTTTCACCTGGGCACATTTTACTCTTCCAGGGCAGCAGAATTCAGGATGCTGTATAAGCAGATCTCACATCCCCTCTCTTGGTCAGGTTGAGTTTCCTTTTGAAATTCAAGTGGGACCCTGATGACTGAGTACACACACTCAAATATTTTCAAGCCTCTTCTAGACCAAACACTTCTCCCAGGGGACACTAAATAGACTCTTGAAAAATTTTTAAGTGCTTCCCACTGCCTGACTCCCTTAGGGGAGTTGAAATTCTGATAGTCCTCAGCCAGGAATTATTAAACTGGCTGAATCCGCCCTCTCTCAGGCCAAGCCTCTGTATTGCAGGGCGGTTAGGTAAATCAGGCTGCCTCAGCATTTTCGCTTCTCCCTTCTGCCTGGTGCTACTTCAAGCCATCCTGTGTGTTCTCTAAAGTTCAAAGCTTGTCCAGGCAACCAAACCCACAGAAAGGAAGCCCCTCTCTGCCCCTTGCCAGAACCTTCCCACTCTCAGATACTGCTCCCTCTTCCTGGTGGCTGGCAGGAATCGGAGTGCACCCCGGCCACTTGCCCAGAGGGTGGGGCTTAGCCAGCCATGATTTGCAGGCATGGGGCTAAAAACTCACGGTTTTATCTTAAGAAATCTATCTTGCTGATAAGCTCCCTCCAGATCAATGCTCCAAAGGCTCCTTCTCTGTGGGCACCCAGAAGAGCTCACCTGTGAAGGATCCTTTCCCCAATCAGCCATCTTTCTGAGAGAGATGGTAAGTGCCCACTTAAACCAATGCCATCTTGCCTTGGAACCAAATTAGCAAAAAATTTTTCTTATTCTTAATTGATATATAAAAGATAACTTTATCTAAAATGATAACAGTAACAATGTATAGGATGATTATAACATATGGGTAATTGAAATAAATGCTTGTAGGGTCATAAATGATGGAGAGAGAAATAAGAATTCTCTGTCATTATATACCACCATGAGAATTGATATACTGTTATTTGATTGTGAACTTGCATTTGTTTAAAATATATATTGCAAACTCTCTGGAAATCTCTAACAATAATTTAAAAGAAGTATAATTGATAGTGATAAATAGATATAAAATGGAATTATTTAAATTTCTCAGTTAAAGCCAGAAAATATTGAAAAAGAGAGGGAGTGGATGAATTAAGGAGCTAGAGTAATGTATAGAAATCTTCTACAAATGTGAGTGATATAATTCCAAATATATCAATAATCAATTTAAATATGTATACTCTGAATATACCAATTAAAAGACAAAGCTTATCAGAGTGGTTAAAAAAATAAGCCCCAACAGTATGTTGTCTACATAAAACTCACTTTAAATATAAAGACATAGATCGACTAAAAATAAAGGAATAAAGTAAGATATACCATGCCAAAACTAATCAAAAGTAAGCTAAATTAGCTATATAAATTTCAGGAAAGCAGACTTCAGGAAAAGAAAAATTATGAGGGATAAAGAAAAATTACATAATTATAAGGACTCAATTCTCCAAGTACATATAAATGTCCTAAATGTGTTTATGCCTAATAACAGAACTTCAAAATACATGAATCCAAAACTGACATAATTGAAAGGAAAAATAGAAAAATTGAGTATAAGAGTTGGATATTTTAAAAATATTCATTCGGTAATTGATTGACTAAGCAAGTAGATAATCATTAAGCATAAAATTGACCTGAAAAATACTGACAACCTATTTGATTAGAACACTTCATTCTACAATATCAAGATAGACATTCTTCTCAATCTTGTGTGGAACATTCACAAAGGTAATCACTTTGTGGACTGTGAAACTACTCATTTAAAGGAATAGAAAACATACAAAGTATGTTTCTAAGCCATAATGGAATTAAGTTAGAAATCAATAACAGAAAAAAATAGTTGTAAAACCTCCAAACCTTTGGAGATAAAGCAATATACTTCTAAATAACACAAATTTTAAAGGAAAAATTGTGAAATAAGTCAAAATGTATCAAAATGAAAATAAATGTTATCAAATTTGGGGAATGCAGAAGTAGCAGCTCTCAGATGGAAATTAATAGCATAGTATTAAATACATATTTTATGGAAGAATAAATAGTGAAAGTCAATAATCTATGCTTCTACTTTAGGAAACTAGAGAATAAATGGTGATGTGACATGGAATAAAGCAGACAAAACAATTAGAGCAAGATTAAGTATAATTGAAAACAGTAAATCAACAGAGCGATCAAGTAAAATCAAAGTTGATACTAACCTTTAGCCAGGAAGTGGCAGTTTGACATTATTTATGAATTGCAAAAAGAGATATTGATTATGTTTGTAAACTAATCTGTTTCTCTGGGGATGATATCCTTTGATTGTATTAAATTCAGACTTTTCCCGTTTAGTTTATTCAATCAAGATTAGGGTTTTGATTCAACCACATCATTAGGGCATCCAGGGTTGTGTCCCTTCCCCATTGGTGGGATATATAAAGTGATGCACAATCAAGAACAAGGAAGTAGACAGACAGAAAAGATTCACAGAGGATCTTGCAGCCCAGGGAAGAGATATGAGCATGATCGTTTACAGCTGACCTTGTGAAGAGACCAGAACAGCTGAGCCCAGAAAGAAAGGAGCCCTGGGGAAAGCAATGAGCCCTATGCCAGCCTGCAGCTGAGAATGGAAGAAGCTGGAAACCATAGAGCCTTGGGTCAGGAAGTACCTCTTACGGTACCTTGATTTGAACTCTTTAGGGCCTTGTAACTGTAAGCTTTTACCCTAAATAAATACCCTTTATAAAAGCCCACAGATTGCTGATACTTTACATCAGCATCCAGTTTGGCTGGCTAATACACAGGCTAACAAAGGAAAAAAGAGGTGAGACAAATTACCTATCTCAGAAATGAAAAAGGGGTCATTACTACTGGTTCATGACTATTAAAAGCATAATAAACAAATAGTGTGAACAACTCTATATAAAAAAATCAATTACTTAGATGAACGGTACCAAATCCTTAAAGGAAAAAACTATCAAATATCACACAAGGAGAAATGCACAGGCATTCCAAATAATTTATTTAGATATTTTGCCCACAAACTGTTGAAGCATAACTCCCCATTCTTTAAGTGTGATCTATGTGTCATGACTTCATTTCAAAATGACCATATGGAAATGTGGGGAAAAAAGAATAATTTTACAGTGGGGAAATCTGATAAAAACTAACTCAACCAATAGCAACTGTTAAGTAATAATCATAGTATGTTTCCTTGATATGAGATGATAAAAAATGCACTTTACTCCTCTAGATTTCTTTCAAGAACTCATAACCCTAATCTAATTTTTGAGTATCAGACAAATCCCAATAAAGGGACATTCTACAAAATATTTCATCTGAATACTGTAGAGATCATGAAACACAAGGGAAGTCTGAGAAACAGTCCTAGCCAAGAAACTGAGCATAAGGAAACACAGTGACTATACGTTATGTGTAGTCCTGGGTTGGACACTGGAAAAGAAAAAGGATATTAGATGAAAACTAAAAACATCTGAATATAATTTGAACTTTAATAATACTGTATTAATATTAGTTCACTAATTTTAACTGATGTAATATGTTGCTAAAAGGGGAAACTGAGTATACTACATATGGAGATTCTACGTTCTATCTTCTCCAATTTTTGGAAATCCTTAAACTGTTCTTTAAAATAAAATTGTCTTGTAAATACAAGCTAAGTATCCTAAACATGCAATGATTGTTTAGCTCATTGCATTTACCTTTCCAAAAATTAAGTTCCTATATTATAAAAATATTGCCAGCCAGAAGTAGTTTATTGTATATACTAGTGCTTTTATTGACTAATATATTTACTAAAATTTTTGAGTTATTTAATAAATAGTCAACTTTCTGTTTTAGGAATGACTATAAATAATTAATGATTTGGTCTTTCAAGATTTGTATGCCCACTAAGGATTTCCCTAAATTTTCTAACCTTAGAATAATTGGATATTTATTGAGCATAATTATTGCAATGTGCCTCTGCTGCCTGGTCATTTAAATTATTGATTATAAAACCTATACATGAGGGAAGTTTCCATTAAAATAGTTTTCATTTGTGGGGGTGTTTGAGATTAAGAGTTCAAGGGAGCCTCATTGTTGCCAAAGTAGAACAAACCATGAGCACAGCTAAAAGTAAACTGGAAATCATTATGTGTTTTAACTCTCCTTCCTGAAGCAATTTAGAATGTATGTAAGAGACACTGATTTGGCAACATTTTATGAAAGAATGAAGTTTCTTTCCTCAATGGAGTAAGTCATGATGAGAACATAACACATGCCTAGTTTCCTCTGGGTTTTTGGCAATGCTGTTGAAGAATAAGTTTGCATCATCTCTGAGATTGTGGAAACCTTGTCATGGGATAGGCAGGTGATGGTCTGTCCTTCAGAGTCATAGACTTATTCTCCATAAGCACAGGATTAGATTTCAGGATTAAGGTTAGGAAATTGTGATGTTGCAGATTGAAGTATTTTATTAAGTACACCAAAAATTTGCTGCAGCAAAGAAAATAATCATGTGCAAAAAACAGTAGCAGTTTTGAGATTTGAAGAATGCAAAATGCTTTTTAAAGAGATACAAAGGAAGTTAACTAGACTTATATTGATTGGACAAGCACTTGTTCATCTTATAGGAGTGGGTATAAGCCAGGTGGGCTTATATTGGACCAAATATAATGAACCAGGACTTGATTGGCTATTGGGGTTGCCCAATTTGTGGGGATTGCAATTTTAAAATGATATCAAGAGGAAACTCAAGGAGGCTACAAATAGGAAAGTTTTAGGCTCTGAGGTGTCCCTGAGGTTTTTTCTCTATATTGTTTTAACAATTTCACCCCTTTGGTCATTATCTAGGTTATTAGGACTTGACCAATTATGTTGTTAATCTATCATTTGCCATCAAAATCTCTCATGTTTCATCACTGGTTTCACAGTTTAGCTGAAGTTTGAGTTTTATTTGTCCCATTCATTCTGATTTTGTATCCTTAATTGAGTTTATAATTCATTGAGTTATTAGTGAAGTAGTACCATTTAGGAGTCTATAGCTCAAACAATGAATGGGGGATATTATGAATATTATGATTAAGAGGATAAGTGCCTCTATTAAGACAGTTCTGAGCCAAAGTCACCATGACCCTAGAGACCAACCAAAAAGAGAGGCAGATGAATCATATTTGGGAGATGTGTAAGCTGATTCTCATGCTTCTCTCAACTCCTTTGAGTAATTTACAAATACACATCACTGGGTTCCCACTTTGTACACACACATCCTTGGGAACCCAAAATATAGCCAATTGATTTCATAGAGCAATTTTGTGATACTCCAATACTCCATCAGCTAGTGAGATGATAGCCTACACTTAGGAGGAGATAGGTTTATGTAACTTTACAGATACATTTTCTAATATTATCTGTGCTCCTATAGTGTATTTTCCAATGCAAATGAAAACAGCTCAGTGACAAGGGGAATAATACAAAGAACAGAAAATTTCATGAGTTTAGCCAGGATTAAAGTGTTTTTTCCACAAGTCACTTAGTGCTGTCCCTTGTCTGGCAATTGTATCATGATGAGTTTTTATTTTATGGGAAGAACACATAATGTCCCTTATTTTTCTAAATTTCCATTTTGGAAATTAATCATAAATAGCCATCTAGCTAAGAGTGTAATAAGAAATAACACAATTTACAGGTGGTGATTTGAATATCTTGTGTCCATATACAAAATAAGGTCCTTGGGGAGTGTAATAAGAGCATCTATTGCCTTTCAGGAATGGGATATTTATTTTTAGTGCTGATAGGGTATCAAATCCAAAAAGAGGATAATAACCTTAATTATTTCCATTGATACTTGAAAACTTGGTCTTATTTTACCAACAATTTCCTTTGACCCTCAGCCTACCAGAAATTTGTGTCCTGAGTGGAAATAATTTCTTATGTTATTAAAATCATGGTGCACCTGGAGAAATTTTGTGTCTTTAAAGAAAGCCTGTCCACTATAGTTGCTCGTATCTCATGAAAGTAAAAGGAATCTTGCCAATATAAAAACTGAATATTTGCTATGCCTTACATGGTGGCCATTGATTTCTCTTTGGTTTATAGTAAAATACCATACTTCTAGGGTTTAAAAAGATCATATCATAATCCCAGTGTGACAGTTTGAATTTTGTGAATCCTAACAAAGTTTGTTCTTGAAACAATCCATTCCTGTGAGTGTGGGGCCCTTTGATTGCATTAAATTCAGTTAAGAAGCCCTTAATTCAATCACTTGATTAGATTACTTTTGATTGAACTATGTCAGTAAGGAATGACCCAGCTTATATCTCCACCCTCTTGCTATCTCCAATATAAACTGAGAACACACAGGGAAAGACACAATGAAAAGGTAGTTCTGCCATTTTTACCTGGTCATATAAGAGAGAGGACTACAGATTCACCACAGCTGCAGAAAGATAGAGACGTCCTGAGAGGCTCACAAAGATGCCTGATCATCCACAGCTGAGTTCCCTGAGAAAGTAGAGAAAGTCAAGCAGACCCCCATCCTGCCTTGTCATGTGGCAGAACTCCAGGATCTGCTAGCAGCTGACCTTTGGTTAGAAAACAAACTGATGATGTCTTGATTTTGACATTTTTGCTGCCTTGGATTTGTAAGTTTTACACGAAATAAATCGTCTTTATAAAAACAACACATTTCTGGTATTTTTGCAATACAGCATTTGAGAAATTAAGACACCCAGGTTCTGGGACTCTTAAGTCACAACCCAGAGTAACTCCCAACATAAAAAAATAAAAAAAAACTATCTGATCGGTATATATGATGTTTCCTTTCAGATCCAATTCTACAAGTTTAAGTGGGATGGTTATTAGAGAAATATCTTTCTGCAGACTTATTGCAGGCAATTAGTAGAGATGCAGTGGTTGCTCTAATTTGTTTCATTTGCTATATGGTATGCTAAAAGAACTAAAAACTGGTGTTCAAGGTAGACCTGCATGGGGCAGAACAGGTTAAAGAGGAAATAAAAGAAAATCATGGTAAAAGTAAGGTATAATTGGTGATAAAGATATGATAGTGTGAGGAGCATAAGATAAATAAAAGAACATTTAGATAGCAAATAAAGGAAATCCAGACAGGTTTTGATTCATGTTCTTAGAGATTATCTATTTGTTCTGATGTCTTGGACAGACACTGTCTACAACAGATGTCATCTACTTCTTGAATCATTGTGTCAATTTTAGCTTGTGGGTGAAATCAGGGTGACTTTCAAAGAGCTTACACATGTTTTACATGTGATATGTGAACACAATTCCCTGTAGTTTTCCTGCCATTCTTGTGGGCAATAAAACTTGATAAAGTCTTTCCTAACTATGTTCTAAAGCAGTCTTGTTGATGTCTTTTCCAGTACACTAAGTAATTAGTTGAATGTCATGAAGAGTCCACTGTAAAGAAGTCTCAGGAAAGGCAGCCTGGAAATGTGAATAATTTAATTAAATATATGTGATTTCTCCTTTACAACAATTTACAATTTCAGATAGTAATAGAATGGAGTCTGGTATAGTAAAAGATATAATGAGCCTCATGTGTCTTCCCATTATAATTTCAAAGGAGGACAGCCAATGCTTTCCTGAGGAACTAGATCTTATGGACAACAAGGCTTGTGAAAGACTCTTAAGCCAAGGTAGAGAGATATTCAGATAATATAGTTACTTTAAGTTTTAAGATACCAGTTGTTCTTTCTACTTTTCCTGATGATTGAAGATGGTAGGTATAGTGAAGCTTTTAGTTGATGGGCAAGATCTTGCAAAGTTTCTTGATTAAACATCAAGTGAAATGGGTGCTTCTATCACTTGAGAGCATAGTGGGAAACCCCAGCTGGAGAAAACAAAATCTGAAACCTTTTTAGCTATTATTAAGGCAGTAGACTTATGACATGGAAAAGCCTCCATTCATCTGGAAAATAGACATATGATAACAAGGACATATTCATATCCCATAGAAGACGGTAGCTGCATAAAGCCAATTGGAAGATGTTCAAAGGGCTCTGTTGATTGAGGTATTTGACCCTCTCCCATCTTTAGAGTTATCAGGGTTATGAAATTGACAAGTAGAACAGAGTTCATATACTCACCATGTTTCTCATTAAAAGGCCCCACACAACAATGATTTTTTTACATTCAAAATGATAAATTCTGGATCATGGAGGGCATGTCCATGTAAGGTCTTGGTTATGGGCCATTTTAGGGACTCAGATGCTAAGAGGTTGCCATCTTGGAATCACCAGAACCCACCAGAGTGGAGGGTACACCCATTTATGAACCAATTTTCTTTTTTCAATTTTGGAATCTGATTTTAAAATTGAACTCATGGAACTTTGAAAAGTCTTCTTAAAATCTTCTACAGGTATTAAAACCTTTAGCTCTGGAATGGAAATTTTTGGTGTTGTCTATTTACCATAGAGATCAGTCAAAGCCAATGCACTTCCTTTATGCTTATCATTGTCTCTCCGAGAGTGAGGTTCTATTTTTATAATTTTTATAATGACTTTCTCTCTTGGGTATTATAGAATCTTGAAGAGATCATTTACTAGAAGAGCATTTTTTTATGGGAGTCTCTGCAGATACCATGACTTGCATTTGCTTCCAAATCATGCCAAAGTCAGAGACTACTTTCTTTATACATATTCCTGTGAGTATTGAACATAGTAAATAAAACATTTTGAAAATATTATGTTTCCTTAAGGTGTGTACTAAGTGAAACAGAATGGGCATAAACATGGATTACTGGAGGCCTTATAAAATAAATTCACAGGGAGAGGGCAGAAGCAGGGAATCAGTGTGAACCCACATGGAAAAGGAGAAGACATACTCATGTGACAGAGGCAAGATATTCAAGTTAAGAAACTCCAAGATTTGTGTCAGCCAGTTCCATAATATACCAAAACTGGGAGAAAGCATGTCTTCTATCCTCTGAAACTCTGAAACAATAAGTTCCTATGGTTTAAGTCAGCCCATTATGTTAATTGTGACAGTAGTTCAAACAAACTAAGACAGCTGCTGACATTAGCCTAGAAATACAAATACAACACACAGGAACATGGATAAAGATTAAAAATATGTTTAAATTAGGCTACATAATTTAATCTACCACTGTGATTGATTGGATACCAGCTAATGTGTCTGTATATTATAGAATCTATTCAGATGAACATAAATTTAAATGGAATTGGTTACATAGCAGTTTTTCAGTTTTGCAGTATTCGTAAGTATTAGTAGACTAAAATTGACCATGAAACAGATCAATTAACCTCTGCCTTTCCTGAAAGAATGAAGACATCTAATGAATGATCTTCATATGCTGGAAAAAATATGAATACCTAAGCCTGTCTTCACAGGAGAAAAAGATCTCAATACATGGCACCTGACAGAGTTTCATCCAATATAAATCAAATATAGGCCACATACATAACCTCTAATTTTCTAGTAGCCAGATTTAAAAATTTAAAGGAAACCGGAAGAAAGTTTGAATAATTTTATAAATCCAATATATCCAAAATATTATCTTTTCAATATGTAACCAATGTAAAAATATTGAAATGATTTACATTAGTTTTTTGGGTACTGTCTTTTATATTTGGTTTTTACTTTATACTTACAGCACATCTCAAATGTTATGCTAAATTTTCATTAGAAATACTTAGTCCAGATTTAGATGACATGATTTTTGCAATTTAAAAAGAAGTTGCTCCAAAGAACTGAATCAAATGAATGAAATTTTATAAAATGAAGAGTTCAGCAACTCAGGCACATTTATCACATTTGACTAACCCATCATATTGCAGTGCTAAGAGTTAAGCTAAAAGGGATAATACGGTTCAAATAGTATGGGAGATCACAATCTAGAAATCTGTCCATTGCGAGAAATGTCAAATATGTGTATTATATTAAGAAAGTTGGCAAAATGATGAAGAGTAGAATTTTGAGACAGAACAAGAAACCAGTGGTGAGAAATGTGGATAGCCTAAATATTTTTGAATGAGGGAGCAAATGAAAAAATTCTGTTTCATATTAGTTTGCTAACCCTAGTGTCTAGAGTAAGTTGAGTGTGTTGATAGACTATTTTACATGGAGAGGGCACAATTATGGTTCAGAACATCCCCATAATTCCCTGCAATTAACTTAATATTTTGTTGAATTTGGGAGTATGGTAGGTTGAATTGTGGAACACAACATACATATAGTTTTATCTTAATCTGTCCTCACAAGTGTGAACTGATTATATATAAGGTCCTTTTGAAAATCATAGTTTATTTAAGATAGGGGCAAATGAAAAAGGGATGGTTTTTATTGCAAATTACTGAAGACATTATAAAGAGAACAAACCATAAGCCAGAGTCAAAGAAACATGATATGAGGCATAAATTGGAAGTCAGCGGTAACTGGAAGAGAAGTCAGAAATAAGAAGACATTGCATGTGGCTGGAGGAGAAATATAAGTCAAGTAATCCAGAAGTTTGCCAACAGTCTGAAACAGAACTCTACCGTCTCTGGGGAGAAAGTATGATCTTACTGACATCTTGATTTTGGACTTCTATTATCAAAACTACAAGCTGATAAATTCCTACTGGTTAAGTTAACCCATTGTACCATATTTGTCATAGCAGTCTGGGAAGCCAAGATGAAGATAGAGGCATAGGGACACATAAGTAGCTAAAATATTTGGGTATTTTTATGCACAAACATTTACTTCTTAAATGGAAAACAAACTCAGAGCAAATATTTCAAGATCTTCAATTGATTAGGCTTTTCACTTTTTACACATATTTATTTTTGTCTAGTTCTCATTTGTGGTCAGATTTTAAAGTTTCCTCTAACCATTTTTATCTCTGAGTGTCAGGATTTTGTTTGAACTTGAAGGGAATGGATCTACTTAATCTGTCATTTCTTCATAAGGTCACAGACACATTTTAGTTTGTATTTTCCTATGTAGGCAAACTACTAATTTATCCCAGTCTTAACAATTTAGCTTATAATAGATAAGAAACTTTCCATTTTACTTGAATATTTGAAGGACATTCTGTAATTATCAGAAATTTGGAAAAATATATCCTATAATCTGTGACATACTAAAGGCATAGTTATACATTTACTTGTGGCTATTATTAGCTCTTTATATGAAAAAGGCCTGGTAATACTCTTGCATGGTTTTGCTTAAATAGTTTTATGAGCATCAGTGAATATATGGGCTAATATGGTCACAGGATCTTCACCCTGGAAAGTAAACTAGTTATGTGGAAAGCATCCAAAACTGAAATTTTAGGACTCTGTTTCCAAAAATAGTTACTTGATTGAGGAAACTGTCAGTGAATTTTTAAAAGAATATTAGCTAATAACCACTAATGAGAGATGTGATTTTCAGTTGTTTCCAAAAATAGTTTCTTGATTGAGGAAACTGTGGGTAAATTTTTAAAAGAATATCAGCTAATAACCATTAATGAGAGGTGTGATTATCAGGTGGTACTATAAACATTTTTCAAAAAGATTTTTTATATATATTTTTTGTGCATATGAATCATTGAAATTATGATTAAATCCTCTAATTGTTCTATGTCATTAGGTTGTTTTTATGCTTGCTTTTGCTAATTTTGTTGTTATTTTGATTCAGATTAGGGGAGAGAAGGTTGAAAGGATCACAGAAAATAAGTGGTTTCCAAGTGCTGATTTTGGATTCGGACGTTGTTATTTTAATTATTCCTGTACGTTTTAAAACCTTGAATGTTAGATTCTGTGATTTTTTTTTAGTTTCCTTTTGCTGATTAAAGAAGCCTTCACTCAACAGAGAACTTCAACATACATGGCTTTATAAGACTCTATATTGTTCAATTTTTTGGAATCAAACATGCCAGTTAGTGGCAACTATACTTTCCAATTATCTTAGGAATAAAAACAGTTTTTTCCTCAGAAAAAAAAAAAAGTTTACATAATTTTTAAATGTGACAAAATAAATATTCTTAGAAGTAACTGTACAAACTTCCATTTCACTTATTGTGGAAGATTGAATATTCATACCAGCCTTCTCAAAGAAACCAAGCAACAATTTCAAAGATGATATAACACAATAAAATTATACCCACAGGTGAGTAGGAAAAGACAATTTCTAGACAAAGACCTTAAGAAAGCCAGGATTAATATATTATATAAAATAGAGGAAGAAAATGGAAATGATAGATGGACTTATGTAGATATAAAGAATAAAACAAATTCTAGAAGTTAAAGTTATTTAAGTAAAAATAAATAATATAATAGATATTATATAAATATAAAATATTTCTGAAACTAGTAATCAATACATGTGATTCAAAACATATTAGACATATCCGAAGACCTTATTTCTTATGGGAATCAGGTCAATATAAAATATATAAATTGAAGCAGAGAGAGAAAACATAATTGGAATATACATAACAGAATTAATACGTGTGTAATTCAGTGAAAAATTTTAACTTACATGTTATTTTCATGTAAGATGGTGACAGTTTAAAAGTTCACTCACCATCTCTCTTGCAAGGGATGGCTGAGTTTGGGATCCCACAGAGCAGGAGGCTTCAAGGTATGTATCTGGAGGGAGCTGGACAGGGAATAGGTTGCTCCAGGTAAAACCATGACTTTTTTGCTCCATGGCTGGAAACTGTGGATGGCTAAGCCCCACCCTTGGGGTAGGAAACTGTGGATGGCTAAGCCCCACTCTCAAGGCAAAGTCACTGTGAGGCCTGAACCCCAACTCCAGCTGGCCACCTAGGAGATGTAAGCATACTCTAAATCTAGAGGGTTCTGGTGAAGGGATGAAAGGGGTTTCTTTTCTTTGGGTTTCATTGCCTGGACCCCTTTGATCTTTGAGAAACATACTAGCTGACTTGAGGTGCCACCAAGAAGAAGGGAGAGATGAACCTGCTCAGGTAGCCTGATTTACCTAACCACCCCGGGATAAAGAAATTTGGCCTAAAGAGGGTTGAGCCAGGTAATTGACTAGTAATGTGTGGAAAACTATCAAAATTTCAACTCCCCTAAGGGAGATGGGCAGTAGGAAGTGCTTAATATGCTTCCAAGAGCAATTCCACTGCTGGGTATATACCCAGAAGTATTGAAAGCAAGAACATGAACAGATACATGCACACCAATGTTCATAGCAGCATTATTCACAATTGCCAAGGTTAGAATCAAACCAAATGTCCATCAACAGATGAATGCATAAACAAAATGTGGTGTATACATATAATGGAATATTACTCAGCTGTAAGAAAGATTAGAGTACTAACACACAGGATAACATGGATGAATCTTGAGGACTTTATGATGAGTGAAGCAAGCCAGGCATTATATGACAAATAATAAATGACCTATCTGATATGAATTAAGCAATCTAGACAACTCAGAGAGCTAGAGACTGGAAGACAGGTGTACAGGAAACAGAAAGGGCAAGGAAGGTTTTGAACCAATGCCCATATGGACGAAAGCTATGATAAGGTGGAAATGAGTAGTTGGGCAGTGAAGGGATATGACAGGCGTGTAGAGATACTATTGGGTTGGGCGGTGCCATGTTGGGGCGTAGGGTGGGCAGGATAGGTTGGACAATCCATCAAACTGGGCAGAGCTTTGGGAGAGGGAAAAGTTGAACACTGGGGATTGTTGGGCAAATGGGTGAAACTACAATGATGAGAATACCCTTTTGGCAATATGACAAGGAAGATTTTCTAGTTTAGGGTGTTAGATGGGGCGACATTTGGTATAAGGCACACCTGGGGAAGTCTTCAAAAGAATGTTTAAGTGATCATTTTGTCGTAGTGTGCTGTATCAGTGGGCAGAGAACACATAATGAATGGGAAGGAGATGAACTCCCATGCCGGGGATGCCCAATATGTTCTCACACAGCAGGGACAGTATCTATTGAGAGCATGAGCTGTTCCTAAAAAGGGAGTACAGACAAGTGTGTCTAGCCCTCAGCATTGAAGCAAATATCTATGAACTTTGTCTTCCAAAGACTGAAGCCTGATGGTCACCATGGACCCTGAGTGGAAGGGAAGGAGGAATAGAATAGATGAAAGAGGGGATACTAAGGGGGCAATGGAAGTGTGCTGCATGATCTTGCAATGATGGATACAGGCCATGTTAAATTTCATCAAAATTTTGTACAAGTGTATTGTCTAAAATGTAAACCATAAAAATGTAAACCATTGACCATGGTTACTAGCTATGTTTCAATATTTATATATCAGTTGTAATAAAGGTACAATCCACATGTAAAATGGTTATTAATAGGGAGAGGGGAAAAGGGGGAGGATGTTCAGTATATGGGAGTCCCCTATATTCTATATGTAAAATGTGACCTAAAATCTCTTTGAAGACAAAAAAAAAATGTAAGACACTGGGGAAGAAATGGAAGAAAATGCCACTGTACATACAGAACAACAGATAGTACAGTGATGAAAGACAAATATCAAAAATTTTTTATGAATATTTATAATTTTTAATACCCTTTCTTTACTTTATTTTAGTTTTTCTAAATTTTTATGTATTTTATTTCTTATGTTTAAACCTATCATTATTATTTCATTTTTTCTATTAATCAAATTTGGGGACATTCTTGGTTTCATTTTTGAAGAAGTTTTGGATCACAGAAGAGTACAACTATGGCAGGGGAGGATCAATGATGTCGGGTGTCAATGATAGGGGATACATGGGAGGAAGTTCACCTGGGCATACATATAAAGTATATAAATATGTTCAAATGTTCATGGGGCATTGCCACTGTTGGTAGAGATTCACACAACAGCCAAAGGATTGTTGAATCCCCATCCTGGGGAGCTCTGCCACATTCTCCAATGGAAAAGCAACAATCCCCCAAGAAGGGTCCATTGATGGGTCTTTGATATTGATGACTATACTAATGAGCCTTTTCCTTTTGAATTTGGAACTTGGCCAATTATTGTAGAGTGCCTAAGAGTTACTACTGAGAGCCTCCTTGTTGCTCAACTGTGGCCTCTCTCTAAGCCAAACTCAGCATATAAAGGCATTACCTTCCCCTCAGCAAGGTACATGACTCCCAGGGATGAGACGCCCTGGCACCAAGGGATTAATTTCAATCACCACCTGGTGATACAAGTGGTAAAAGACTTTGAATAAAAGGGGAAATGTAAAGACAAATGAGTTTATATGGCTAAGAGAATTCAAAGTGAGTCGGGAGGTCTTCACAGAGGTAATGCTTATGCACCTCTCGGCATGATCCCATAGATTGCCAATGTGGACACTACCCCAATCAACGGGGCTCCTGAGGAATCTGGAGACACCCAGGTCCTGCAGTCATGGTGGATAGCTCTGGAGTTTGGTGTCTTGCAACTGGACCCTACTTTGGAGACTGAGCCCCTGAGTGTGACAGAGTTGGACTCAGGTGTGACTTCTCAATGCATGTCTCTTATGTCCCTTTTGTTTTAACCTATTGTTGGTGCTGGAGTTGGTAGGTGTATGTCCAGGTGACTTGAATTTCTGGGCTGTCCATGTGCTGGATGGGTCCTGAGCCTCAGAGGAGTTGCAGCACCTACTCTCCAATTAATTGGACTCATCCTGGACAGCTGATGGGGAGGTGAGGAGGGAAAACCACCACACCAAGGAACCAAGAGAGTCCACAACAGCAAACAAGAGACCCATCCAACAGCCATATGTGATCTATGTCCCCTATCAATTAGAGGTGGAGTGGGCTTCACTACCCCAGAATCCTCAGGATTGGTGAATAAAATATAGACTAGAGTATCCTTACTGATGTTCTCCTATAGACTTGTGATTTCAGCAATGGATGATATTATATCATTGATGTAGAGACAGTGGTCAGTGGAGGTGCTAAAGTCAGGGAGAGGGAAAAAGAGGTGTAATATAGGGGCAATTTCAGGACTTGGAATTGACCCAGATGACATTGTGGTGACAGATACAGGCCATTATATATCCTGCCATAGCCAATAGAATTGAGTGAGAGATAGTGTAAACTACAATGTAAACTTTAATCCATGCTTAGGGGCAATGCTCCAAAATGTGTTCATAAATTCCAATGAAAGTGTCATACCAATGAATAAAGTTGTTAATGTGTGGAAAATAGGAAGGTCTGCGTGGTGGGACATATGGAAATCCCATATATTTTTTATGTAAAAATTATGTTATGTTAGCTAAGAATCTCTTAAAAATAAACTATTTATATATATAAACAAAACAGAACAAAAACTCCCTACTAAGAAGAGCCCTGGAAAAGCTGGCTTCACAGATGAATTCTACTCAACATTCCAGAAAGAATTAACATCAATCCTTCTTAAATTCTTCCAAAAAGTAAAAATAGAAAGAACACTGCCTAACTCATTCTTTGATGCCAAAATTACCCTAATACCAAAGCCAAACACAGATGCCACAGGAAAGGAAAGTTACAGACCAATCTCTCTAATGAACCTAGATGCTAAAATCCTTAACAAAATACTTGCTAATCATATTCAACAACACAGCAAATGAATTATACATCATGACCAAGTGGTTTTCATCAAGGGTATGCAAGGATGTTTCAACATAAGAAAATTGATCATTGTAATACA
>JAQZBX010011603.1:0-42462 GCA_029593785.1 Cabassous unicinctus | reverse complement strand
GAATGAAACTGGAAATCAACGATAGGAAAGAGGTAAATTTGCAAATGGATGCTAAACAATACACTCCTAAATAATCAGCGGGTCAAAGAAGAAATTGCAAGTGAAATCAGTAAATATATTGAGACAAATGAAAACGAGAACATAACTTATCAAAACTTATGGGATACAGCAAAGGCAGTCTTGAGAGGGAAATTTATAGCCCTAAATGCCTATATAAAAAAAGAAGAAAGAGCAAAACTCAAAGATTAACTGAACAACTGAAGAAATTAGAAAAAGAACAGCAAACCAATCCCAAAGATAGCAGAAGGAAAGAAATAATAAAGATTAGAGCAGAAATAAATGAAATTGAGAACAAAAAAACACTGGAGAAAATCAACAAAACCAAAAGCTGGTTCTTTGAAAAGATCAATAAAATTGACAAATCCCTAGGTAGACTAAGAAAAAAAGAGAGAGAGAAGATGCAAATAAATACAATCAGAAATGAAAGCAGGGAAGTTAACGACTGACCCAACAGAAATAAAATGATCATAAGAGGATATTATGGGAAACTGTATGCCAGCAAACTAGACAACCTAGATGAAATGGATAAATTCCTGGAAATGCACAAACAACCTACAATGATGCTACAAGAAATACAAGAACTTAACAAACCAATCACATTTAAAGAGATTGAATCCACCATCAAAAATCTCCCAACAAAGAGAAGTCCAGGACCAGATGGCTTCACAGGTGAATTATATCAAGCATTGCTAAAAGAATTAACCCCAATCCTGTTTAAATTCTTCCAAAAAAATTGAAGAGGAGGGAAAATTACCCAACACATTTTATGAAGCCAAAACCACCCTAATACCAAAGCCAGATAATGACACTACAAGAAAAGAAAATTATAAACCAATCTCTTTAATGAACATAGATGCAAGAATTCTCAACAAAATAGTTGCAAATTGAACCCAACAGCATATCAAAAGACTTATACATCATGACCAAGCGGGATTTATTCCTGGTAGGCAAGGCTGGTTCAACATAAGAAAATCAATCAATGTAATACACCACATTAACAAATTGAAGGGGAAAAGCCCACATGATCATCTCAATCGAGGCAGAAAAGGCATTCGATAAAATCCAGCACCCTTTCTTGATAAAAACACTTCAAAAGATAGGAATAGAAGGAAAATTCCTCAATATAATAAAAGGCTTATATGAAAAACCCACAGCCAATGTCATATTCAATGGGGAAAGGATGAAAACTTTCCCCCTAAGATCAGGAACAAGACAAGGATGCCCACTGTCACCATTGTTATTCAACATTGTACTAGAAGTTCTAGCTAGAGCAATTATATAAGAAAAAATAATAATAATGGCATCCAAATAGGAAAAGGGTAAGTAAAACTCTCACTATTTGTGGATGACATGATTCTATATTTAGAAAATTCTGAATTATCAATGACACAGCTACTTGTGCTGGTAAATGAGTTCAGCAAAGTGGCAGGATACAAGATCAACATGCAAAAATCAGTAATGTTTTTGTACCCTAGTATTGAACAATCTGAGGAGGAAATCAGGGAAAAAATTCTATTTACAATAGCAACAAAAAGACTCAACTACCTAGGAATCAATTTAATCAAAGGAGTACAGGACCTATACACAGAAAACTACAAAATAATGCTAAAAGAAATCAATGAAGACCTAAATAAATGGAAAGACATTCTGCATTCATGGATTGGAAGACTAACTATTGTGAAGATGTCAATCCTACCCAAACTGATTTATAGATTCAATGCAATACCAATCAAAATTTCAACAGCCTACTTTACAGAAATAGAAGAGGGAATTACCAAATTCATTTGGAAGGGAAAGCGCACCCAAATAGCCAAAAGCATTCTAAAAAAGAAGAGTGACATGGGAGGAATTTCACTGCATGACCTTCAAACATATTACAAAGCTACAGTGTTCAAAACAGCATGGTACTGGCATAAAGATAAGACACATTGATCAGTGGAATAGAATTGAGAGTCCAGAAATAAACCTTCACCTCTATGGCCAACTGGTTGTTGACAAACCTACCAAGTCCATGCTAATGGGACAAAACAGTCTCTTCAACAAATGGTGCTGGGAAAACTGGATATTTATAACCAAAAGAACCTATCTCACTCCATATACAAGAATCAACTCAAAATTGATCAAAGACCTAAATATAAAAGCCAGGACCATAAAACTACTAGAACAAAATTTAGGATAACATCTTAAAGACCTTGTGGCAGGTGGTGGTTTTTTGGTCCTTATACCCAAATCATGCGCAACAAAAGAAAAAATAGATAAATGGGACCTCCTCAAAATTAATCACTTTTGCACCTCAGAGGACTTTGTCAAAAGGATGAAAAGGCAGATGACTCAATGGGAGAAAATATTTGGAAATCACAAATCTGATAAGGGTTTCATATCCAGGATATATAAAGAGATGGTACAACTCAACAATAAAAGACAAATGACCCTATTAAAAAAATGGGCAAAAGACTGGAATAGACATTTGTCCAAAGAAGATATACAAATGGTAAAACACACACACACACACACACACACACACGAAAAAAATGGTCAACATCACTAATGATTAGGGAAATACAAATAAAAACTATAATGAGACATCATTTCACACCTATCAGAATGGCCATTATTAAAAAGACAAAGAACTACAAATGTTGGAAAGGATGTAGAGAGATAGAAACACTTATTCACTGTTGGTGGGAATGTAGAATGGTACAGCCACTGTGGAGGGCTGTTTGGCAGTTCCTAAAGAAGTTGAATATACATTTGTCACATGACCCTGCAATACCAGTACTGGGTATATACCCAGAAGAACTGAGAGAAGTGACATGAAAGACATCATAATACCAGAGTTCACAGCAGCATTATTCACAATTGCCAAAAGTTGGAAGCAACCCAGGTGTCTATCAACTGATAGATGGGTAAACAAACTATGGTGTATACACATGATGGAATATTATGCAGCTATAAGAAGAAATGAAGTAGTAAAGCATATGACAACATGGATGAACCTGGAGGACATGATGTTGAGTGAAGCAGGCCAGACACAAAAGGACAAATACTGTATGATGGCGCTATTATGAACTAAATATATTGTGTAACATATTGTATGATTCTATTTATAGAAAATGCAAATATAAATCAATTTATAAAGATGAAATTTGATTAGTGGTTATGTAGCGTTAGGGAAGGCATGCTAAGGGGTGTGGAGCTTTTCTTTTTGGTGTAATGAAATAGCTCTAAAAATTTTTGTGGTGATGAATGTACAACATGGTGATTTTACTAAAAGTCACTGACTATACCCTTTGGATAGGTCATATGGTATGTGAATATATCTCAATAAAACTGCACAATAAATAATTAAATAATTGTGCAAGTATAGCTAGAAATAACAGCTATTCTGAATAATTTTCTTGTTCACTTGTCTGTTTTTTTATTATTATTGAAATAATGAAAATGCTCAATAATAATTGAAGTGATGAATGTATAACTATGTGATTATACCAAATACCATTAATTGTACACTTTGGATAAACTGTATGCTTTATTAATATGTATCAATAAAACTGATTTGTTAAAAAAAAGAAACTTTGTGTTCAAAAATAGCTATGAAACTAGTGAAACAATTACATTAAAAATTTACAATAAATAAATATTTACAAATCTGTTCTGGAAATCTCCTAACGATGACAATAATATTTCAACTCCTAAGTTCACTTGTCCCAAACAGATTTGTGATAATTGTGAAAAGACCATATCAATGTAGAGAAAGATTTCAAAAGAAACAATGAAGAGCATGGAGATTGAATATCATGAGTTTTAATATACGGCAAGGGTTATGAGTCAGTGGAAATGATAAATTATTTTATTTAGTAATTTATTACTTTATTTATAATTATGATTTATGTTATAAATTATTGTGTAATATTAGAATGTGTATTTTATTTATATTTTATTATTATTTTATTTATTATTTAAATTAAATTAAATTACTAGCTATTTGAGGAAAATAGTAAATTGGAATCCTATCTCACACTAAAATAAATTTGAAGTGCATTAACAGTTTAATATCAAAATGAAACCATAACTTATATAAGAAATTTTCGATAAATATTTTCATAATCTTGAAGTAGGGAAGGATTTTCTAGGCTGATAGGTAAACTAGAAATTACAAAGGAAAGATTGATAGAATCATTTACATAAGATTTTTAGAGTCCTGTCTGGAAAACATCATAAACAATGTTAAAAAATAAATTAAAATAAAAGAAGAATATTTCCAACATGCATGAGAAAGGGTTAATATCTTTAATCCATACATAGTACATATTATATGCTATACATATATTAATAAAAAAGCATTAACACCCCCAGAGAAAATAAGTAGAGTGCATGAACCAGCAATTAACAAAATAAATGCACATAACTTTTTTTTAAACCAATCAATTTTATTGATACACATTAAAAAAGCATACAGAGCATCCAAAGTGTACAGTCAATGGTATTTTGTATAATCACATAATTGTGCGTTCATTACTTCATTATTAGAGCATTTTCACTATTTCAATAATAATAATAAAAACAGACAAAGAAACAAACAAGAAAATTCTTCACCTCTCAATCTCTCTATGCTTCCCCTGCTATTTCTGGCTGTTCCTACACATTGATTTATTTTTAAGCAGTTTTGCTGAGATATTTCACATACCACATGATCTATCCAAAGTGTAAAATCAATGGCTTTTAGTATAATCACAATGTTGTGCATTCATCACCACAAAAGATTGTAGAACAATTTCATTACTACAAAAATAAAAACTCCACACACTTAGCAGTCACCTCTCAATCTCTACATGCATATAACTTTTAAAATATAAAAATATAGTCAGCTTCTCTAAAAGTCAAAGAAACACAAATTACAATGAAATCTTATTTTTGGGTATCAGTTGGTCAATTATTTAAAAGATCAATAATATCCAGTGTTGGTGAGATTGTGGGGAATGGGCATTCCTGTACAATATTCATGGAGGTATAGGTAAAAAACCTTTTCTGGATGGCAACTTGGTACTGTGTCACTAAATTTTAAAAGTACATTGCTAATATTTTGATGTTCTTTAATCAGTTGTAACACATGTTCCACAACAATGCAAGGTGGTGGTGGTGGGGTGGTGTATGGGAATCCTGTATGTTATGCATGATTGTTTTGTAAACTCACAACTTCTCTAATAAAAATAAAAAGTACATTGAGCCAGCAATTTTACTTCTATGAATTTGCTCTAAGGAAATAACTAGATAATGAAGTTTATAGTGGCAAAACTTTGGAAACAACCTAAATGTTAAACTACAGAGAAAGCTTAAGTAGCTTGAAACTTTAGTAATAGTATATAGCCATTAAAAATCATTATAAAGGTATATCTTAATTGATATGGGAAAAATATCCTTAATACCTTGTTAAGTAAAAAAAATACATTACCAAACAATAAGTAAGTATAATCATGTTTACTAATGAAAATGTGGGGGTCGGGATGGAGAAGTGGGGTCCTGACTGGGTCAGAAGTGAAGGTTAGATAAAGCAATAGATAGAATTGAATAACATCTACTTCCTCTCATCTTCCCATTCCCTTTCACCCAGTATATCTCACTTTTATGAGCAACTCTTCTTTTCATGAAGTTGTTTCCTCTTATTATTATTATCATTATTGTTTTTGCTAACATTTATTAAGTACTTACTATTTACCAGCCATTGTGCTTAGCATGTTATATGCCTTATTTTATCAAATCTTCAAAGCAGCTCTAATTCCCCTATATGCCAATGAGGAAAAAGAATTGGAAACTTTAACTTGCCCAAGGACACACAACTATTTTTAAAAAAGATATGAGAATGACCCCAGCCAATCTAACTCCAAAACTGTGTATTTGTCCACTACATCATCCTGTCTCACTATGAACTTGACAACAACTGGAGAAAAGATGCACTGACATGCATGATGATTGGTGGAATGTGGCTTAAAAGAGGTGGAGGTTAGCAAAGTCATAGTGCAGGATGAGGTAACAAGACCACTGAGAAAAAAAAAAAATCACAATAAATTTTTAGGAATAAATTTGACATATTTGGCTTCATTTGCTAATAGCCCTTACATGTGGTATGAGGCTTTAATGTGACCTTGAAAGCCAGCATTCTATGAGAACCTCAGTGCCAGGAGAGGGCCAAATGATAAAATGTGCAGATCTCTTTTAGAAAATATCAAGGTAACTCATTGAAAGATATTTTTCCTGCATAAAATATCTGGACCCAAGAAGAATAAGATGTTTCACCATAGGCTAGAGCAACATGAGCTCCAGAGAAAGTGGAAAGGAGCTCAATGAGGAGACAAACAAAACCACAGTGTCAGAGACTGCAGTGTCCTCCAAATCTCACTCTCATTCAGTGGTAGTGTTGTAGTTGGGCACATTAGCTAGACTACATTTCCCAGCCTCTCTTGAAGTTGGGTGTGGCCATGTGACTAATTTCCTATCAATGAAATGTGAATGACAATATGTGCCATTTCCAAGTTTACACTTTCAAGAAGCAGGTATATCTTCTCCACACTCTCTTTCTCCTTCTATTAAATGGATGCTGACTGAAGTGTCCCTAGGAATTGGCACAGCTTCAAGGTGGGAGGAACTCTGTTTTCTGAATCGCCATGTGGAAGAGGGACACTCACCAACCAAAAACACCCTCCTTAGACTGCTACATGAGAGAGAAATATGCTTCCATTGCGTTTGAGTTATGAAACAATTTGAGGTCTACTTGCCAACATTGATAGAGAGAATTTTCTATGCCATCCCATAGACATCAGCAAGATTCGTCTTCTAGGTGTAAGGAAGGAAGAAAGATTGGCAGCCAGAAACAATGAGCACACAGTAGACCAAAGTATGTGGCATGAGTGATCAGAGAGTCAGCAGACATTAGCAAGAGACACTTGATAAGTAGCAGCTGGAAGAGAGGAAGTGCAGAGGCTCACAGAGAACCATAAGAAGGAGACCAGCATCAGGCCATTTGGCTGAAAGCTACTGACCCAGAACACTTAGGAACAAACTTTAAAGCATACTTAGATTCTACAAACTGTTGGGACCTTCAGGATCTCTGGGTCGTATGTGTTAGTGTGGATAGAAGCATGCTATACAGAGACACATGCATATATGTAGTCAGAATGCATTTACTCCAAACAGTTAGACGGGAAAGATCACGGGATCAGGTTTCATTTTTGCCTTCCTGTATCATCTGAACTGTTTGAAAGAAGTATATCTCACATTTATAATAAGAAAAACTGTCTTCATTTTAAAAAAGAAAAATTCATCTTAATTATATATTTTCATGAAAATATTTAAGGCAGGAAATATATTTGGCCATACCTGCCATAATGCTTAGACCCAAAGTTTTGCCCCATTCCTTTCATTGTTGTGAAAGCTTTCAAGAAAACTACATTTATACACCATTTAGAATTATGACTATATATTAGCCAGTTCTCCCATTGCATAATAAGATCTTTGAAGGCAGGTACTTTATCATATTCATGATTATCACTGACACTGGAAAATCAATAATGATGAATGAATTTATGAATGCATGAATACTCTGGTAACTTTGGATATATAACTTTCAATAGTAACTGATAAATTATTTCAGACTTAGATTCCCTATTGCCTGTTATTTCAGTTTTTCTAAGTATATGAGAAAGTTATTGACCAATCACACCTAAGACTCCTAAACAGTGCTCTGTTTTTTTCTTTCACTTTACATGCCACAGCTCCCTTCATCCCAAATAAAGGTGCAGATAGCATCGTCAAGTTTGACACTTTTGGAGATGGAATGGGCCGATACAACGTGTTCAATTTCCAGTACATGGGTGGCAAGTATTCCTACCTGAAGGTTGGTCACTGGGCAGAAACCTTATCCCTAGATGTCGACTCTATCCACTGGTCCCGGAACTCGATTCCCACCTCCCAGTGCAGTGATCCCTGTGCTCCCAATGAAATGAAGAACATGCAACCAGGGGACGTCTGCTGTTGGATCTGTATCCCCTGCGAGCCCTATGAATACCTGGCTGATGAGTTTACCTGTATGGATTGCGGGCCTGGGCAGTGGCCCACTGCAGACCTATCTGGCTGCTTTGACCTTCCTGAGGACTACATAAAGTGGGAAGATGCCTGGGCCATTGGTCCAGTCACCATTGCCTGTCTGGGTTTTGTGTGTACATGCATGGTTGTGACTGTTTTTATCAAGCACAACAACACACCCTTGGTCAAAGCATCAGGCCGGGAGCTCTGTTACATCTTGTTGTTTGGAGTGGGCCTGTCATATTGCATGACATTCTTCTTCATTGCCAAGCCGTCGTCAGTTGTCTGTGCATTGCGCCGACTAGGGCTGGGCACCTCCTTCGCTGTCTGTTACTCAGCCCTTCTGACCAAGACAAACTGCATTGCCCGCATCTTCGATGGGGTCAAGAATGGCGCTCAGAGGCCAAAATTCATTAGCCCCAGTTCTCAGGTTTTCATCTGCCTGGGTCTGATACTGGTGCAAATTGTGGTTGTGTCTGTGTGGCTCATCCTGGAGGCTCCAGGCACCAGGAGATATACCCTTCCAGAGAAGCGGGAAACAGTGATCTTAAAATGCAACGTCAAAGATTCCAGTATGTTGATCTCCCTTACTTATGATGTGATCCTGGTGATATTATGCACTGTATATGCCTTCAAAACGCGGAAGTGTCCAGAAAATTTCAACGAAGCCAAGTTCATTGGTTTTACCATGTACACCACATGCATCATCTGGCTGGCCTTCCTCCCTATATTTTATGTGACATCTAGTGACTACAGAGTAAGTCTTTGAATAGTTTCTTGTTTTCCTTATTATTCTATCCTGCCAATGTTTTGTTGTCAAGGATTTAAAATACATGCCTATTAGTTCAGCAATAGGTTTAGTTACAATTGCCTTGATTAATCTCCATATTATATGTAGAAATTAATTTAATTAGTTTTAAACGCATTTGTTTAGTGCCTAACATGTGCAAAAGCACATGTGCTAGGCCCAGAGGGAAAGATAAATGTAAATAAATGTAAATGTCTGGTCATTCAAGCAATTTATAATCTACTGGGAGAAAAATCATGATAGAGAAAAGATAGATAGATAGATAGATAGATAGATAGATAGATAGATAGATAGATAGATAAATAGTGGTAGATAGTTAAGTAGAGACAGAGAGATAGGTAGGGTGGGAGGGAGATAGTAAGAGGTAAATATATGATAGATAAGGATAGACAGAGAGATCACTTTTAATTGAATTTAAAAAGTGAATTACAAGACTATAATACTTAAACCACTAAGAACCTATTGAGAATACTTAAAATTAGACACAAGAAGATCTGTCTACAACAGATCGATCTATAAATTAAAATACACTTGCAACATTAAGCCAGGATCAGTATAGGGATCTAAAAACTTGCACTCAATGTTCAAATAAACATCATTACTCCTCTAAAACAGATTAAAATAGAATGTTAATTTGTGGTACCTTTTCTATAACATTAGTTCCTTTTTATCTAAAGAGAGAGATAATCCTTTAGCTAAAAGTTTCACTGTACATATCCAAGTAACCTAATTAAATCATTATTCATATAGTGTGATTTATATATGGTTCAAATTTCTCAGCTTCAACATAATTACCTTGCCTTCTGAAAGAAAGACTTCAACATTCCATCATGTCTCAAATTGTTGAAACCATTCATCAGTTGCCACTGCATTTATAATTCTGATTTTAGTATCTTCCAATGAGTGACTTTAAGACTTTTTTTCTCTTGAGTCAATTAGTTTTTTTTAACAAATCAATTTTATTGTTACATATTAATAAAGCATAAATCCATCCAAAGAGTACACTCAATGGTATTTGGTGTAATCACATATTTGTGCACTCATCACCCCAATCATTCCCAGAGCACTTTCATTATTCTGACAATAATAATAAACAACAAACAGATAAAACTCATCACCTCTCAATCTTTCTAATATAAGATATAAAGATATAAAAAGATATAAAACCGAGTCAATTAGTTTTTATCCTCTATATCTTAAGTAAGCATAGATTAGAGTGTCCCAGAGACATAGTGGTTTCCTCATTATATTATGGTTACACAAAATGAAGTGCCAACACAGGTTGTAATAGTCCACAAATTCTGTTTACCGGAAATTCCTACATTGCGAAAATATTGAAAATTTCAGCTCAAAAAGAAGACAAAGATATTTAAAGCATGAGATCAAGAGACTGACAAAACTTAATGTATCTAGTTTATAAAATTATTCACAATCATATGGCTGAGCCCAATGAACTACAGGAAAGAAAGAACAATAAAAATGAAGAACATAAGTTCAATGGTGGGGTAATGGGCAGGCTTTCTAAGTCTATGTATAAAAAGACTGTAAATCTGTAAGAAGTGATAACATCAAAACTAGATCATCAAAAATCAAAGATGAACTTATATAACCACAAGGGAGTTTGAACCTTTAGAGTTTGAGGATTAAAATAGAGAACTATAATATTTTAGTGCCCCCTCTCTATCTTTTGTCATTATATACACTTTCACTCCTATAGATATGCAAGGATTGATTTTTAAGAAGTTCTTGGGAAGCCACCCTACCAGACATGATTTAGGGTATTGCAACTGTAAAATATTTATTATGGTAATTATTTTGTCCTAGACATATTATTTCAAACTATTCTTTCTCAAAAGAGCTGTTAAAAAATAGAGCAGAAAATACAGTTGTGAAAAACATAAATAACATTATAAAAATTAATTTTCATTAGATGAATTAGCATTTATTTCTAAAACACAGGCAAAAACAAGTTGACTTTCTCCTTTTAACATGACAGCAATATAGTGGAACAACTGACTGGATGCAATTACTTGAAGATATCAGAGATGTCACAACATGGCAGAAGTTGTCAGGCAGGTGAGGTAGAGGTCATGGGGTTGAGTTTTTTTTAAGGTATACATGCTAGGCATCTAAACACACTGATCATCTGAAGCCTCACTTACTCCGTACACATAATGCAGATCCCATTTTTTTGCAAAAGGAATGAAAAGGTAGACTGACTCCTCAAACACAGTGCTGTTCAATTTTGGCTGTACATTCAATCAACTGGGGAGCTTTGAAAAATATTCATTCCTGGGTCACACCCCCAGAAATTCTGATTTAATTGGCCTGGGCTGCTACCTGAACATCAGGACTTTTAAAAGTTCCCTAGATGATTCTAATTTGCAACCAATGTTGAAAACCACTATTCTAATGAGTAGCAGGCCCTTCTTATTCTACAGACATGTTTATTTTGGCATGCACTGTACTGAATTTAAAATATATATGTTTGTCAAAGTTAGAAAACTGCGATATTTTTATAAACCTCCAGGCTCTTACCCTTTCTTAATAAAGTAAAAGCCATGAACACAAATCCTGCATGCAATAATTAGCTGGGCTCAACTAGTAACTGTCCCACCAGACAAGGCACTCTCTCCTCTTCTCTACAGCCCCTGCTACTCTCTGAATTATTATACCAGATTCCCTTCACTTATGAACTTGCATGGTCCCTATAAACATTTAACTTGGGACCCTTGTTCTAGAAAGGCTTATGTATATCCAAAACAAGTCTGGGATTTAAAATTCCCCAGAGGGAAACCATATAGCACAAACAGAATCAGTAGCAATAGAAAAGTATCCCATAATTCAAGGGCAACTGGAAGGAATTTGGGCATCAAACAGTCAACAGAGTTTATGGCTGAGTACTTTGCCACACATTGGGAGTTATAAATAAATACACAGCACTATTCCAGTCTTCAAGAAGCTTATATCCCAGCTGGGGAAAAAAATATGCCAAGCAGGGTACTTTATAATTAAATTGGTGATACAGACTCTAAAAGCCTAAGATTTCAAAGAAAAGTTGGATCAGTAAGAGCTTGGCCTTTCCACGAATGCTTCCTGAAGAGGTGGGATTTAACACTTGGTATACCTTGATGGGCAGGTACAATTAAGGTAATTAGAGAATAAAGAGGAGGGCATTTGAGGCAACAAGATTATTCCTGATACAAGACAGGAAAAAGACAATGATACCCGTCTGACTCAAGTAGAAGATGGGTTGAGGGTATCTAGTGAGAAATTAATGAGAGTCGGTGACTAGGCGAGATCATTCATGATCTTGTAACCAGGCAGGGCAATTCATTTAGATAATGTTTAAAGGCTTTGAGATCTGGAGATTTTTTTGGTTCGTTTTCTTGGTTTCTTTTTGTTGGTTGCTTGCTGAAGCAAAAAGTGACATGATGAAAGGTAAGAGGGAAAGAAAGAAACTAACTGTTCTTTATCAACTTCTCCAAGAACTTACTCTGCTAATGCTTTGCATACATGATCTCACTTATCCTCATTAACACCCTGGAAGATAGATATTATTATTCACTGGAGAGATGAGTAAACAGACTCAGAGATAATTAACTTCCCAGGTGGCACAGTTGAGAAATATGAGGATGAGTTTTTCTGATCCAAACCCATAACCTTCATACAATACCACAAACTTATCAATCCTTGATATGAAGAATGAATTTGAAGGAGACCCTAGAACAAGGAAGACTAATCAAAGCTATTACAGGCAACCAAGACAGAGTAAGAAAACACTTGAGCCAGTATCTGAAAATTCAAAGGATTTTTGAGAAATTATCCAAGATACCTCCTGTTGTATCACAACTAAACCATCACCGATAGTTTAAGAATCAAACACTGAGTCATCAGGGATTGAATACATAGTTTAAATTTTATAGATAAAAATTAAACCATGTTTGGGTAGAAATTATCCATAAAACAGAAAGGAATTAATGTTTATTACTGAGAGGAATTTGTTCATTCATGTCTTCCAAAATATTTGAGCATTTATTATGGCCTTATGGGTACAGCTATCAACATAGACAAGTCCCTGCTCTTTTGTAACTTACAGACTAGTGGGGGAGTGAGGGGAAGATGGAGATTGAGAATAAACAATGAACAAATGAAAATACAAGGTATTTTCAGGTAGTGGTAAGTGCTATGAAGGAAGTAGGACATTATACTACTACAGTGCTTCTCAAACATTAATGTGCATACAGATCACCTAGGGATCTTGTTAAAATAAAAATTCTGATTCAGTAAGAAGGGAGTTGGGCCCAAGATTCTGGATTTCTAGCAAGCTCCCAGCTGCTGGAGATGCTGCTGGACCAAGGACTATACCTTAACTATCAAGATACTGGATTGTTAATGGGGTTGGGGGAGGCAAGTCTATTTTGCCTACAGTAAGCAGAGACTTTGAAGGTGATGCAAGAATTTTTACAACATTTAAATGATTCCAAAGAAATTCTTATTTTCCCATGTTGACTATTTTGGAGCTTTAAGAAATTTATCAAATATCACTTTTTTCCTCCAACAAATGGATACCCACCCCACCCCCCCACCATCTTTGCTAGTTCCTATTTCACAGTACTCCACTGAAGGATGGGAAGAAGCCAGCCACTGGAATTCTGATTGCTACACAGAAGAAACAGCAAGTACACACATCCCAAGCGAGAAATGCCACAGTAAAGAAGGGCATATATGGCTACAGTTTAATGAGTAGATGGAAGAGTGATTTGATGATAAGGTAGGTAGGGAGCTTAGATCATATAGGAATTTGTAGGCTGTAGTAAATAGGGTAGACTTTATTCTAAATTGAAAAGGAAACCATTGTAAGATTTTAAGCAGAGAAGTTTATAATCTCACAATTTAGGAAAAACAATCAGGCTACTATGGAAGTCTACAACTTTATAATAAATAGGCAAAGAGGCAGAAGTGGGGAGACGGGTTAGGTGGCTGTAGTAGGCGTTTCTGTCAGAGTTCATGGTGGCTACAGTAGGATGTTAACAATGAAGATGCTTAGAAGTGGAGATAGAGTCTTTCAAGAACCTTAAAGTGTTTTTGCCCTACTTGTACTCTAACAGGTTAACCTTTCATGGTTTCAGAGATGCTGGCAGAAGACAGGAGACTCCTGATTCAGAGACAAAGAACTTTGTCACTCACAGCTATAGCAGTAGCTATAAGCCAACATTTGTTCCCCAAGTCTTAATTTCCACAGGACAATTTAAAATGGGCCAGGTGACACATACACAAGCAGTATTCAAGACAGGATCAGTATTTGTGATTTTTTTCCTTTTGTCTCAGGCTCAAATATGTCCCAGTACAACACTTTTACTAATCCTATCTTTATTTAAAATTTTGATATTTTGCATATCGATTTTTGCATTAATTTTTATTATTTTAAAATATTGCATTAAAATATTATTTAACTTGATTACTGAGTTTGAGGTGCCCCCTCAAATTAGCACCTGAGACAAGTGCCTCACTTACCTCACCCTAGTTCCAGCCCTGCCTTTTCCCAAACAGGACTGGATGGGGGGTGACTTGGATGTCTGTGACCAACAGTGCATAACTATTTGAGTTCCTTCCTCCCCAAAGTTCCCTAGCAGACTGTGTATTATTACAGACTTCAGCTATCGCTGGAGATGGAGAGACCTTGGTGCTGCCCTTAAAATCTTTCTCCTTAAAGCAGTAGAAGTTGGGCAGTGTGGAGAGAGTAGCTACAAGCCAGTAAGTGTTTGCTTTCAGTTTTAAACTGTGCAGCAGCTACCTGTGGCTCAACTAAATGAACTTCCAATGCATTCAGTCCACCCAAAACCCTAAATTGGACAAGATCATTACTGTCACCATTTATTTCAGTTATGGGGACCCCTTGACTCAGAAGCCATATTTCTTTCTGGCTGAGGCGCCTGGAAAATGTGTACTTTAGCTATCTCTACCTTGACTTGCACAGCAGCAAGTGTTTAAGGCGTGCCTCTTAATCCAGGGTATTTGCTGACTTATCATGATAGCATCTCTTAAGGTCTTGCCTGATTTTAACATAAGGGCTAGACAGTTTCTGGGGCTGCAGCTGATTACAAGAATTTATTGAGATTTCTTTGTATCAATTTCTCATTCTTTACTGTAATGCCTTTGTCAGCATTGTAAACGCAATCCAGGTCAATACAAATCCAAATACTAGTCAATGCAAGCCAAAATACTAGTCAATGCCTCACCTGTGGTTTCCCAGGGAGTTTTTCTGTCGTACAGAATGCTCACAAAGAGGGACAAAGTTCCTTTATTGCATCCAAGTTCCACTAGGGAAAAAAAACAAAATGAAACAAAACAAAACAAAAAAAACCTATCTGAGACCTTTAGTTGTCCTCTTGGAATGGATCTAAGTTTGGCATGAGAGACTACAGCAGGAGTTGAGCCATAAGACAGCATAGCTGTTGCCATCCTTTCTTCATTAAGTATCATGTGCCTGGCCCCTCAACTCCCAAGAGAATCAGCCCAAGTTGAAATGATTCCCCTGGTTTCTGCCATAGTGGTTGTGAATGTCCTTCTTTTCATGTTATGCATGTCTCTGTTACTATTTTGTGAAAGGAAGTGGAACATTCTGCCCACCCAGCACAAATTTTAGTAGTAATTGTTACAATCTGGTGGACCTGAATCAAATTGGGGAGGAAATCCACCCCACTCCACCCCAAACCAAGGAGGAGATACAGCAATACTCAGGATACTTCCTGGTACTCAGCCTGCAACCATGTCCCTGAATCCTCCTCATTAATAGGAATTAATGTGGAGCAGCATTTATTGCCTGGTTGACCATACAATTTAGTCAACATGTTTGCTACCAATTCCATCGACTTCCCTCAAATCCTGTTAATCATCCCTTGAGAGCTGCATACTTCCTCCTTGAGAAAGCCTTGTCTCTGTCAGCATTGGAGTCTCATTGCTAAAAGTGTAAAGTCTGAGATTTTACCCTATTGCAGACTAACAAGTTATCCTGCCATAGTTTTATTGATGCTGACATAAAGGACTTTATGGCTCACAGCAATAGCAGTAGCCAGAATGTCAGCATTTGCATTGGTTCCCTGAGCACCAACTCAAAGTGGGCAAGGTGACCCCTGCACAAGCTGCAGGGTGCCTTATAAGAGAGGAACCCTGAGTTTAGAGTAACCTAAACCTTTTATTCTGGGCAGTATGCTGGCTCTGTGCTCCAGAGAGAAACTATATCTTCCAAGGCTGTGAGCAAATCTGCCCTTTGCTCTAGAAGGAGACACTATCTCTATTCTCTAAAGTTTAGAGCCTAAGCTCTTTGCTATACAGACATCTATGAAAAGAAATTCCAGAACAAAGGCAGTAACTGCTTTTGCTTGCAAGACATGCAGAAACATTAAGAGATGGTTTTCGTTTCCTAGGTGCTGAAAGCAGATACCATGAAATGGGTTGGCTTAAGCAATGGGAATTTATGAGCTTACAGTTTTGAGGTGGAGAAACTGTCCAAATCATGGCATCATCAGGGCAGTGCTTTCTTCCTGAGGATCAGCTGCCAGCAATCCTTGGCTCCTCTGCCATATGGCAAGGCACATGGTAGCATCTGCTGGTCTCTCCCTTCTATTCCAGGTTTAGTGCTTTCAGTGTCTTGCTTCCATGACTTGCACATGTGCTTGCTCTCTCTCACGTGCGTGCACGCACTCTCTCTCTTCCCATCCCATCCCATCCCTCCCTCCCTCCTTCCCTCCATCCCTCCCTCTGTCCCTCCATCTCTAAATTTATTACATTTATAAAGGACTCCAATAATAGGATTAAGTTCCATCCTGAATGAGGTGGGTCACACCTTAACTGAAATAGCCTCATCAAAAGATCCTACTTACAATGGGTTTATACCTACAGGAATGGATTAGATTTAAGAACATGTTTTTCTGGGGTACATACAGCTTCAAACCACCACAGAGACTCATAGAGAATTATCTTCTAACAGAGCCAACAAAACTTGCTGTTAGGTTGGATGTATGGGTATAAGGAAAAGGGCAAAATCAAGGGTGACTCTCAGGTTTTTGCCTTGCCTGATTGGGTGGCAGTTGGTGGACACTTAGGAGAAGGCAACAAGTTTTGCTTACACATTAGTTCTGAGATGCCCATTACATATCAAGGTGGGAGTTGAATATATGTCTAGAAGCCCAGAGGACAGGTCAGAACTAGCAATATTTGGACATTATCAACAGTAGGAGGTATTTAAAATCATGACACTCAATGAGATTATGAAGAGAATAAAGTCCAAAACTGAGGAGTGGGGTACTTCAGCCCTTAAAG
This sequence comes from Cabassous unicinctus, assembly GCA_029593785.1. Lineage (NCBI taxonomy): Eukaryota > Metazoa > Chordata > Mammalia > Cingulata > Chlamyphoridae > Cabassous > Cabassous unicinctus. Next base: position 25,190 of record JAQZBX010011603.1, on the reverse strand, counting down.
GTCAGGAAGAAGTGGGAAAGTCAGCAAAGATAACTCAAAGAAGGAAGAGCCAGAGAGGAAGAATGTGTCAAGGAAGCCAAAAAGAAAGTGTCAAATGTTGCTAGGAATTTGAGAAAGGTGAAAACAGAGAAATATGAACTGTTACTGTATGGAGAGTCAGGTTTGTAGATAAATACATACTACTTTCAATAATGTGACTTAATGAAGGAACTAGACAGTTGAAACTATGAGGCAGATACTTGGGCTTTGTAAAAAAAAAAAAAAAAAAAAAAAAAACTGAAGGTTTCAAATTTATAAAAGGTTGAATAAATATGGCTTATAAACTATGACCAAAATGCAACTTTAGCTCTGCCTCCCATTGTTCCTTTAAACTGTATTTAGTGAGAGCAATCACACACCCACCCCCTTTGGATGAAAATTCTGGTGGGCACACTCATATACTTACTGAGTATTCATCATATGCTAGTCATCATCCTGGTGCTGGGGACAGAGCATTGTGTGCAAATACTGGTGACTTTGGTGGGCCCTTGAATTTTTGTTCTCACTCTTAGGTAACATACAGACCTATCAACATTTTCAGTTAAAAACAATCTCTATTGAGAAATTAAAAGTCCCAGTCGTATGAAATTATCAAAACCATGCCTTGATCTAACATTAAATTTCATTTCCTCTTGAGGTCTGGCCTGCCTCAGGTTGGGAGCTGCCAATGATTGATCTCTCCCTTTTCTTTGCTTACTTTCTCAACCTACCAGCTGCTATTTCCCTCTCAGCCATGGTTAAAGAGTAATGAGGAAGAAATAGGGCAGTTCTTATGTAGCTGGATGGCCTTATGATCTATACCTACAAGTAAAAACAACAACCCTAGGATGGCTGGAAGATGATTAACGCTGTCTCTCAAATGGCATTTTTATGGGATCTTCAGAAGTCCCCTGCCAGCCTTTTTCTCCTGCAGGACCTTGAGTGGGTTGGCTGGTAATTCTTTCTTCTGTGTTGTCTCTTGTGGCACCATACTCAGCCCTGCGAATCTAGCTATCCACCTCCAGCTCTTTCTGTAAAGGTCTCTAGGCTCCTCCAGATAGACACAAGACTACCCAGGATGCCTTTTTATAGTGTAGTCCATTTTGTCCATGCATATCACCCCCATATTCTTGGCTTTGACAAATTATTCGAGTACAAAACTATCTCAACACGGTAGCAAGTCTTTGGGCTCTGCCTAAAGCAATTAGCCTTCCCTCACTTTTAGATTTCCAAATTTGGAATCAAACCCCAGTCCAGGACATCCTCCTCCTGAAGAAGCACCTCAAGCCTTCTGAGAATGGCCACATTGATGCTTTCCTCACTAAGCTTGAAGCAGTGGGATAGGCATAACCCTCCATATGGGATGAAAGGTATGAAACTCAGCACAGCATGTTCCAAGATAATCTCCTCATAAAAGCCTCTTCTCTTTCCTTTCTTTATAATAGCTTAAAGTGTTTGAGGAGTTTCAGGAGTAGTAGACATGTTTCTAGAAAGGATTTCTTAGAAAGTTTGTACATTTGGATTGTCTCACCCTCACTACAATATCTGATACTTCTCATATTGACTCCACATTCAAAACTGAGGCAGGAAGAGTACAGTTCCATCAGTTGGACTTACTATAAATAAGAATTGGACTTACTATAAATAATAGTTATAATTTATCAAGGCTTTTACATTATAGAATTAGATAGCAGTTTCTTATCCAATAAGCTGACCAAAGGAAACAGATCCTGCAATTTGGGGCTCCAAGTAGCAATGTACTGGAGTAATTAAGAAACACAAGAGGTTTTAAAGAGTGAAGATGGATTGTGCTTTCAGCACAAGTAAAACTGGGGAGTGAAGAATTATACTACAAATGCAGCCTGATTTTTTAAAATAAAAAACAAAAAACAACAACAAAATAAACAAACAAAAACAAAGTGCAGCTTTGTAAAGTTACTGGACTTCTCCAGTTAATTGTTAAGTTTTCAACTTTCCTTGATTAGAGAGGAAAGTCAAAGACTTAGGTTACTAGAAATTATGCTATTTGCTAATACCATGGCATAGGGAAAAAGGGAAAGTAAATCTAATATTACTCCAGGATTCCAAGGGCCTCTAAGTAGCTATAACAAATATTCACAAAACTGATAGAAGAAATAGTTAATTTTCACTTTTCGTTATTGAAAATGATAAAATATGTAGAATTTTATTTGGGATTTTCCAGCAAATCTATGGGAACTATAGTCAAGACAATTGATGAAATAAGAAAATATGGAGAAAAAAAGCAAGAGAATGAGAAGAAGAGATGTTAAAACCTAGTTCTAGATATACTTTCAAGGGAAGCATAGAGGGAAAAAGTGAAATTTCTGTCAAGGATAGGTGTATAGAACCCTAGAGAACAAAAAGACTGAACAATGAATATCAAACCTCCATAGAGATGCCAATGAAATAAATAAAAGAGATGGTACCCCAGAAAAAAAGTTAGTTGATAGTGCCCCCCAATAATGAGTAGGGAAACCATCAGCTGTTGGGCAGGCAGAGTTCCCAGCAAGAAAGGGAAATGGAGAAATGGAAAAGGCCCACATTTGTTCAAAATATAGTGAATCTTAAGCCAACTTCACTGATGGAAACCACTTCAATCTGGCTACTGCTTAATTGAATATTTAGGTTTCACTATTTAGGATTCTGACTTCAGTGGTTCTGCAAACATCTCTTTATACAAAAATAAAGAAGAAGAAAAACAAAACAAGAAAATCCATGTGAAGTCTTGGCAAGCATTCAGGAGCACCCCACACAAATGGTGTTTGCTTACAAATCCTAAGCAATGTTTCTATGAACATCCCAAATTCAAAAGACCCAATACAATTATTATATTGGCTTGGCTACAAAAAGAACAATGTGGATGATTTCAGGTTTTTCAGGGTTTGGACTTTTCGATGTTCTCTTTAGTTGGTCACTTTCTAGAATTTATAACCGGACACTTACTAAGCAACCTTTTCTTGTAGGTGCAGACGACAACCATGTGCATCTCGGTCAGCCTGAGCGGCTTCGTGGTCCTAGGCTGTTTGTTTGCACCCAAGGTGCATATTATCCTGTTCCAACCCCAGAAGAATGTGGTCACTCACAGACTGCACCTCAACAGGTTCAGTGTCAGTGGAACAGGGACCACATATTCTCAGTGTAAGTATGGAACTTGGCATTGACTCCTTCATAGGTAACATTATAGTAGGGACCAGGCTGTGGGAGGAAGCAGGGGGCACTGTCAGGAACAGGCAACACACATCTCCATAAACAGCCTCAATTCATTTTTTTTATTAGAGAAGCTGTGGATTTACAGAAAAATCATGCATAAAATACAGGGTTGCCATATACCACCCTATTATTAACACCTTGTGTTGGTGTGGTTCATTTGTTACAACTGATGAAAACACATTTTTGTAATTGTACTATTAACTAGATTCCATGGTTTAATTTAGGGTTCCCTGTTAGTGTAGTGCAATTCCATGGATTTTAAAAGAACTTTTTTCTAGTAACATATATACAACCTAAAATTTCCCCTTTTAATTATTCAAATATAAAATTTAGTGCTGTTAATTACATTCACAGTACTGTGCTACTATTACCAAAACTTTTCCATCATCCCAAATAGAAACTCTGTACCATTTAAGCATTAACTCCCCATTCCCTACCTCCGCCCTGGACCCTGGTAACCTATATTCTAGTTTCTGACTCTATGAGTTTACTTATTCTAATTATTTTATATCAGTTAGATCATCCAACACTGTCCTTTTGCATCTGGCTTATTTCACTCAATATGTCTGCAAGGTTTATCCATGTTGTTTCACAAATCAGAATTTCATTCCTTTTTACAGCTGAATAATATTCCATTGTATGTATATGCCACATTTTGTTTATCAGTTCATTAGCTAATGGACACTTGAGTTGCTTCCCTTTTTGGCAATTGGGAATAATGCCATTATGAACATCATTGTGCAAATATCTGTCTGAGTTCCTGCTTTCAATTCTTTTGGATATATGCCTAGAAGTGGGATTACCAGGTCATATAGTAACATAACTTTCTGAGAAACTTAAAATTTGAGCAGGGTTGGTATTAATTCTTCTTTTAATGTTTAGAAGAATTCCCATCAAGCCATCTGGTCACAGGCTTTTCTTTTTTGGGAGGTTTTTGATTACTGACTCAATCTCTTTAATAGTTATTGATTTGTTGAGATTTTCTATTTCTTCTTGAGTCATTGCTGGTAGTTTGTGTGCTTTTAGGAATTTGTCCATTTTATCTAGATTATCTAATTTGTTGGTGAACGGTTGTTCATAGTATCCTCTTATAATCTTTGTTATCTGTGGAGTCAGTAGTAATGTCTCCATTTTCATTTATGATTTTATTATTTGCATCCTCTCTCTTTTTCTTTCTCAATCTAGCTAAAATTTTGTTGATTTTATTGATCTTTTCAAATTACCAACTTTTGGTTTTATTGACTATTGTTTTTATTTTTTTAATTCTCTATTTCATTTATTTCCATTCTAATCTTTGTTATTTCCTTCCTTCTGTTTGCTTTGGGTTTATGTTACTCTTCTTCTTCTAGATCCTCCAGTTGTGAGGTTAGGTCTCTGATTTGAAATCTTTTTCAATGTTAGGCATTTAGAGCTATAAATTTCCCTTTCGGCACTTCATTTGCTGCATCACATAAGTTTTGGTATGTTGTGTTTTCATTTTCATTCACTTCAAGATATTTCTTAATTTCCCATGTGATTTCTTCTTTAACCCATTGTTTAATAGTATGTTGTTTAATTCCCACATATTTGTGAATTTTCCATTTTTCCCTCTGTTATTGATTTCTAGTGTAATTATATTGTGGTCAGAGATGATACATTGTATGGTTTCAGTATTTTTTAATAAAATTTTATTGAAGTATATCATTCATGTGTGTACATAAACAATTAATGTATAGTAAAATTTGTGAATTTACAAAACAAACATGTATATCATCATACAAAGCTCCCATACATATCCCCACCACTAACACCTTGCATTGTTATGAAACATTTGTTACAAATTATGGAAGAGAATCATCAAAATATTACAACTAACTACAGCCCATATCTTACATTTGGTGTATTCTTCTCCCAATCCACCCAATTACTAACACCCTATATTAGTATTATATATTTATTATTTAGGAAAAAATGTTCTTATATTTGTCCTGTTAATCACAGTCCATCATCCACCAGTTTCAGTATTTTTTAATTTATTGGGATTATTTTGTGACCTAACATATGGTCCATCCTGGAGAATAACCCATGTGCACTCAGGAAGAATGTGTCTTCTGCTGTTTTGGGGTGAAGTGTTCTATATATGTCTGTTAGGTTTAGTTGTATTAGAGTAGCATTTGTTTCTTTATTGATCTTTTATCTAGATGATCTATCCATTTTTGAAAGTGGATGTCTCCTACTGTTAATGTAGAACTTTCCATTTCCCCTTCAAATCTGTTAGTATTCACTTCCTTATTTGAGGGCTCTGCTATTAGGGGCATATATATTTATAATTGTTACATCTTCCTGTTGAATTGACTCTTTCTCAGTATATAATGACTTTCTTTGTCCCTTGTAAGATCTTTTACTTAGTCTATTTTATCTGATAGTATAGCTACCCCAGCTCTCTTTTGGGTACCACTTGCACAGTATTTTTTCCATCTTTTAAACTTTCAACCTACTTATATCTTTGAATTTAAGGTGGGTCTTGTAAAAAGCATATAGTCATGTCACACTTTTTTGTCCATTTTGCCAATCTCTGCCTCTTGACTGGCAAATTCAATCTATTTTCATTTAAAGTAACCACTGATAATACAGGACTTTCTTCTGCCATTTAGCTATTTTGTCTTTGTAATTCTTACAACTTTTTTGACCCTCTATTCTTCCAGTAATACCTACTTTCATATTTATTTTCTTTTTTTGTATTTTGCCATTTTGATTCCTTGCTCATTTCTTTCTGAATATATTTTTCAGATATTTTCATTGTGGTTAGCAAGGGGTTAAAATTTAACATCCTAAATCTATAACATTCATATTTGATTTGATACCAATGTGACTTAATAGCATTCACATACACTATTCCTATACCTCTCTGCCCCCCCACCTTTTGTTGTACTTGTTACAAATTATATCTTTGTATACTATATGTCAGAAACCATAGATTTAACATTAACTTTCATGCATTTGCATAAGTAAGAAGTAAGTTTGCACATGTAAGAAGATTTGGAATTACATACCCAAACATATAATATGATAGTAATGGCATTTATAATTATTAATATGGTTGATTTTAGGGCAGGTCTAGTGATGATGAATTCCCTCATTTTTATCTGGAAATGTATTACTCTGTCATTTTTGAAAGAAAGTCTAGCCAGATATAAAATTCTTGGTTGGAAAATTTTTTTCAGCACTTTAAATATTTAATACCACTGCCTTCTTGTCTCCTTTTTTTCTATGAGAAACTGTCACTTACTCTTATTGGGATTCCCTTGTACGTTTCTCTTGCAGCTTTCAGAACTCTTTCTTTGGCCTTGGAATTGGGAAGTTTGATTATTGTTTCAGTTTCCTAGCTGCTCAAGCAAATACCATGAAACGGGTTGGCTTAAAGAATGGTAATTTATCAACTTATGGTTTTGAAGCTAAAAGAAAGTCCAAATCAAGGCAATGCTTTATCCCTAAAGACTTTGTCATTCTGGGACTTGCTGTCAGCAATCCTTGGCTCCTCTGTCACATAACAAGGCACATGGCAGTGTCTCCTGGTCTCTCCCTTCTCTTCTGGGTTAGCTTCTTGCTTCCTGTGGCTTTCTCTTCTGCTGAATTTCATTCTGCTCTTATATGGGATTAAAACCCATACTGACTGAATGAAGTAGCCTCATCAAAAGGTCCTACTTAGACTAGGTTCATACCCACAGGAATAGATTAAATTTAAGGACATGTTTCAGGATACACACAGCTTCAAACCACCACAATTACTGTATGTCTTGGCATGGTTCTCTTTGAGTTAGTCCTGTTCAGGGTTTGTTGGGCTTCATCAATGTGCATATTCATGTCCTTCATTAAATTTGGGGAGTTTTCTGTGATTATTTCTTCAAATATTCCTTCTGTCCCTTTCTCTCTCTCTTCTCCTTCTGCAGCTACCACAATGCATATGTTGGTATACTTGTTGGTGTCCCACAGGTCTCTTAAGCTCTGTTCACTCATTTTATTAATCTTTTTTTCATTCTGCTCCTCAGCCTGAATCATTTCAACTGCCTTGTCTTTGAAACTACATTCTTTCTTCTGACACCTCTAATCTGCTCTTAAAACCCTCTAGGGAATTTCTCATTTCAGTTATTGTATTCTTCAACTCCAGTATTTCTGTTTGGTTCCTATAAAGAGCCTCAAAAAGATCCCCATATTGTTCATTCATTGTTTCCTCACATCCTTTAGTTCTTCTGTGTTTGCCTTTTTCTTCTTGAGCATAAAGAAGATCAGGTTGTTGTTTTTTAAAAAGTCTTTGTCCAGTAATTTCAAAGTCCAGTCCTCATCATTGATGGTTTCTGGATTTTTGTCTTTCTCTTTTGGATGGGCCATCATTTCCTGGTTTTGTTTATCTTGTAATCCTTTGTTGCACACTGTACTTTTTAATATTTTAAAATGTCAACTTGGGGATTTAGTCCCTGAGCTATCTGTTCCTTAAGTTTGTATCCAGTTAGTTATATGACAGAAATGTTCTTGAATGTCAGGAGCTAATCAAAACAAGCAAACTAAAGCAAAAAGCACCTTTCACAGCCTTTGCAAATTGTCACTGTTTTGGCTAGTGGCCTCCTTCAGAGTTTAGCTGTCAATGAAGAAGATCAGCCCAAGTCAAATGGAAAGAGCAGAGTGTTTTTTTTCTTCCCTGAACCTGGGTAGAGCCATGGGGCCTGGTTCTTTTCTGGGCTTGTGTTTGTTGGTCATCTTGGCAATTCTCCCATTCACAGTTTATAGGAGTTTGAATGAATGCTCCCTCTACTCCCTTTAAAATAGACTTCCACCCCCTCCAGGTGCTCTGTTGTGTGGCTTTATGCAGGTAGTCCTTTGCCCCCAGCCACTTTGATTTGTTGTTTCTCACACTGTCCCAGCTGTCTGCAAGCCACTTTCTCTGCCCTCAGGAAAAACTCTGGGAGGGTGAGCCTGTTACAATTTTCCTGGCTCAGTGCCTCAGAATTTCACATGATAGATTGGCACTGATACACATGCACCCAAGTATGCACACAGGGGTCACTTTGCTCCCTCTGGACCAAGGCCAGGAACCCACAATGGGAGCAAAAGTCAACCTGCATTGTGGAGCAATTAGGAGAGAGACCAACAAGGGCACCAGGAGCTTCTGTGGTTTTTAAAGCTGTGTTTCCTTGTGTCTGAACTTGCCCAGTTAATGCAGTCTTTTAACATTTTCCGTAGTTTTGAGGAAGATTACTGCCTGAAAGACGTTGGAACAATGGCCACCTTCAGAGCTTGTCCTCAGTGATCTGATGTAGCTAATCAAAAATAGTGATCAGGAAATCAAACCACACAATGGAGTTTGGAGGACTAGGTCTTTACATCCCACCCTGGCACCAGCAAGTGAGGCCAGGAGCCCAAACTAGAGTCCCCATTGCTGCCCACCATGAGCTGGGGGATGGGGGATTGTGGCTTCCTCAGGGAGGGTGAAATTTACTGGTATTTGCCACAAATTACTAGCCTCTTCCAACCACTCCTCTCTGGATGCTGCTCAGTGTTCTACTAGAACATAGAGTTTCAAAACAGTTTAATAGACAGTGCTTGCCAGTTCAATAGTTGTTTTGATGGAGGGGCTGATTCCTGGAGCTTCTTACTCCACCATCTTCCCACAGTCCTTTCTCAATTTGATTTTAATAAATACTTATTCAGCCTCTGTGTGCTAGGTACTCTGCTAGGTGCTGGGGATACAGGGTGAGTAGAAGAGTCAAAATTTTGGCTATGGGAGTCCATATAGTGTAGCCAAAAAGAAAGCTATTCAATATATAACCACAATTAGGATTTTTCACCATGTGGTGGAGTCAGAGAACCCGGTCTGTAGTCCTGACTCTGCAGTCAGTACAATATGTCACTTGAGCAAGTCATTCAATTGCTCCCTGCCTTAGGGATTCACTGGACTAGAGGGTTGACCTAGATTGGTGCTCTGTAAAGCATGTTCTATGTCACATAGGTGCTGAAGGTGCTTCATGAAAAATTAAAAGGGAAAGATAATCAGATGACATGGAAAATGCTACCTCCTAAATACCCCCTTGGAAATTCCTAGCACCAATAGCATGTCGAAGGTTTCGACAATCTCTTCAGCAAGGAAACGTGTTGAACTTTGTTACTGACAACATTTCTTAAAAGTATTTGACCACATTAAAACCAACATCCCACAGAACAGCTCTTGGAAGATGCTGGAGTAGATCCTCCTACTTCAATGGCAGTTTTTTTTTTCAGCTGAGAAGGCAGTGCGAACTGAAGGTAATCAGAATAAGTCCCCAGTCCAAAACTCTCTCCTACTGGCCGGCAAATGTCTGAAACACTATTCTTAGAGAATCATTGATTTAATTCTTTATAGTCTCTAAAGCATAAATGTACCTGGAGGGGACAACGTTTTAAGCCATTTTCAGCTAATCTTTGGTATGGAGTTGGAGAAATTCATTCACAGAAGGATGAGGGGGGAGGAAAGAAAGCAGAATCATGCAAGGGGGAAGGAGGGCTGGGAGTGACAGAGACAAATGACTATTTCATAATTTTGCCTCCAGTCAATGAGAAAAGATACTTCAAAACAGCTCAGCATCATTGGCTGAGCAATCATATTAATGCTCCAATTTCTCCAACCAACTAAAAAATTTAACAAGGCAGCCTTCCCCCAGCAAACAGACGGAAGACTGACCGGCTGAGAGTGTGTGTTCAGTGCTGCAATATATACACTGCTTCTCGTTGGAGAATTGATGTAGGGGCTGGGACATTACTGTCCTTCCAGCTAAATTCCCAGGTGTCACAATGGTCAAGTTCCAGTGCCCGGTAAGAACTATGAAATAGTTTTCCTAGGCTCTTAGAGAATCATGCATGCTTATTTCTTGAGCACACTTTTCTGCAGCCCAATGGTAAAAGCTAACTAGTCCAGACAAGAAAGAACTGGCCATAATTAATAAAAAACAACAATAACAATAATAGCTAAAAGAACTATCATTTATTGAGTGTTTTCTATACTGGGCATTGTGCTAATCCTTCATGCATATATATGTTTGTGGGTGAGTGTACATACATATGTATATACTGTATCTTATTTTATGTTCACAACTCTTTGAGGCAAAGAAACCCACCCAGGGTCACACTTTAAAGTGGCAGAACCAGAATTTAGAGCCAGTTCCTCTGATTTTAAAGCTAGTGCACCTAACCCCTGCCTATCCCAGAATGCAAGCTGGATAAGTTCCCATGATGCCTGGTGGTAGGCAGGCTTTATAGAAGCAACAGATCATTAAGGTAGTTAAGTAGGAAGAGTACCCTCAGGCTGTGTGGCAAGATGAGCTTCTGGGCAAAAATAATCCTGTTGATAATGCAGAGCTCTTAGTTGTTATTGGAACAATTTAGTAAGGACAGAGTACATAAGTCTTCAGCAAAAATTGTAAAATCTTATATCCAGAACACAGTAATGTAGAAATGGTGACATTTTCCATTCCTGAACAAGGAACTAATAAATTCCTGAAGGGAAGTCAGGGCATTTCACCCTTCAGAATTCTCTCTTCAGAATTTCAGAAATATCCACTTACAAAAACAACATATTGTATCTACAAGAGGCCTGCTTAGACTGGTGTTCAGTATCCTAATCTAATAGTGGCTAGTTAACACTTTAAGGTAGGCATCTACCCTGCCCAGCGTTCTTGCAGTATGGTGTTACTAAATGAAATTTTAAGTAAATTCTCTTTCATTAAAAAGGTCTAAATTGCTTCAGAAATTTCCCCCCAATTATTCCAATTTTATGATGTTATCTAACAAAGCAAAGAATTTATATGACATCTCTAGACATTTCAAAGTGTATAAATAACAAATATGTTCATCTGTTATTTATATTTATATTTCTTTTATTCAAAGTAGTTTTGTATTTGTGGGCTCATTTTATCCTCTTGCTAATACTATAATAAGGTAGAAAGTACCAGATATCACAAAGTTCCATTTTAAAGGTAAGAAATTGGAGAATTGAAGTTGCTTACTCAAAGACCTACAGTTATTCAAGACCCAAGCACTGACTCTGGATTTCCTGACTTAATTACTGTCCTTCCCATTTTAATAAATTAGAATGACCATCATGATGCTCGTCCATTCATTAAATGCCTGAGTACTTTCTATACACCAGAAACTCCTAAGCACTTTATACACTGAATAAGACAGAGTCGTTGGCCCCAGAAAGCTTAGACTCTAGGACAGTGTTTTTCAAACTGTAGATTGCAATTCATTAATGGATCATGAAATCAATTTAATATGTTTTGTCCAGCATTTATAGCAGGAAAATAGATTAGAAAATATTAGAATGTATCACATATAATAAAAGTAAATAATATTTCATGAAACTTGTTCCAGAGCTATACATATGTGTGTAAAACATATTTATTACTGTGAATGGCAGTTAAAGAAGATTGAAAGCCACTAGTAGATATGATCTAGTTTTATGCATGAAAATGTTACCAACCGATGTATTGAGAATTTAAAGCAACTCATTTAATATATTAGTGTCTGTTTTCCCCATTATATATAGATAGACATAAATTGAGCTGTATGTATAAATATATATATAGCTCAATTTATATCCATTTACACTCCAAGTACTGAGATGTATGTTGTTTTGTAAATCAAGAAAAGCCCTTAAAATGCTCTTAGTTTATCAGGTAAAGCATATGTTTTACTTAGATTGAACATAATTTATTTCCTTCTTCTAAGTGTTATGCAGGAATTTTATTCCACTAGGTGGTTGTTAATGATATTGCTGCTAGTTTTCTAATATTTGCTGGTTTCCAGAAGTAAAAACAAAATCTCATGTATGAATAAGAGTAAGTTATTATAGCACAGGTTACGCTCCATTTAGTTCTCTATTCCTGTGTAAAAAGACTTCCCCAAAACTGAGTGACTTAAAACAACACCTTTCTTATCACTCATGATTTTATGGGCCAGGAATTCAGGCAGGCCTTGGTTGACCTGTTCTGCTCCATAAGGGACTGACTAGGATCATTCTGTGGTATTCAGCTGAGACTGGGCTGATGGAGGGTCCACGAAGTGGAGGGTCCACTCTTCTGCCTGGTGCCTTGGTGGAAAGCCTTTCCCTGTGAACTCCCAGATAGCATGTTCCATAAGAGAGGAAATAGAAACTAGACTGGCCAGGAAAAGGCACACCGACACCTCTATACGCTGTAGCAGCACCACTGTACAGAGTCACTGGTGCCATACTTATTGATCGAAACTGTGACACAGCCTGCCCATATAAAGCAGAGGGACATAGACACCAGCTCTCAAAGAATTTGTAGCCATCTTTACTATGCCATACTCTCCTAGTCCCAAATATTCCAGTACTCTTATCGGGGATTAATTACAGTGACTCAACACACTCAATTCTATGCAATGCCAAGGAGTCACCCAGAAGGTGCAGCCACATTAATTCCCAATTAATTCTCTGGCAAGAGAGTAGATGAAATATCACATCACTTTTGAGTCTAGGTGGGCCTCCTGGTGGCAATTGAGGTAGCTGACAGTAGAAAGAGTATTGGTATCGGGTTTTTAAAGCTGAGCAGTTCCTCCAGAAAGATGGGAAAGCATGATCAAGAAACAGAAGCAGACAAGAAAGAAATAACATGGTTAAGGACATCTTGGAAAATTCACCCTTGAGAAATGCTTATGTATCACTATGTACAAAAGAGAACGACTTAAGTGTGTCTGAATATACACAATGAAAGTCAGAATAATAAAAATAAACAAAACATTAACTTTTCTCTTTTAGGTACTACATAGACCAGTAGTACCCAAATATTTGTGTGCAAAAAAAAATAACCTCTTCGCAATGGAGACTCCCAGACTTCACCCATAGATATTCTGAATCAAGTGGTTGGGAGCAAAGGCCAGAAATCTAATTTGAAACAGATACCCTAGATGGTTCAATGGAAGTGGTTCAAGGAAAACATGTTAAAATGCTCTGCATAAATCATCTTCGTCTACTTCATCCACTGGTACAAGTGCAGCACAGGGAGGTCATCTTAGGGAACCCCCAAAGAAGAAGCAGGCACAGGGTTCAGAAAGGGAGTAGCATTCTGAACGAACCACCTTTGCCTCATGATGCCAATGGCCACATCACCATACAGTTATTTCCCCAGCTCCTTCTGGAACCGTCCAGATTAAGTATTTCCAGCACAGAAGTACCTCATTTGTCTCTGGCTGCTCAGAAATTATTTACTGAAGGTGGGAATGCTCCTTCCAATGCAGTATAACTCAGAGACTTTGAAATCCTGGACTCATACTGTGATGCTACTCCCACACCCACGCACATAAACAACAGCCTTTGTATTAGGATGAGAAAGAATAGAAGCTTTAGAAGCAAAGGGGCTTCTCAGAGCTACTTCCCAAAAACAGGTAATCACAACTTAAGCTGGGACTGTAAGGGGAAATGCATAATTTTGAAGGAGACACACTGGATATGCACATGAGTTTATGCAACATAAAACTCCGTAGGATCCATGCAGGTCAGAATTTTCGGGGCATGAATATGGCTCTGTATCAGCATAGATCAGGGAAAGAGGTGAGAAATGGAGTGTGTCCAATGGTCTTCGGAGCTATTATGTACCCAGACTTGGTCCTAGGGGGATATTTGTTTCTCTTGCTGATGGTGATCATTCAAATGTATGTATGTCATTACCATTAAGATCAGCCAAGAGGCTTCTGCTAACTAATGATGCCAGGATTTGAGTCCCTGAGGAACTGACGGCATATGGAGATTGATTTCCTCTGCCAAATCCTTATTCAGAAAGTCACTTGTCTAGGTGGTAATGTGCGAATTGCTCAATTATTAGGGTTATTCTTTACTGCAAGGTATTTTCATATTATAAAAAGAAAACAGTCTTCCAGATAAGAGAAAACATAAGTTTCCACAGAGCTGCAGCAAAAGAAAGCAAAGTCCATGAGGACCAGACCCTGCACCTACCAATGGTCAAGCACTTGGAGATCCCCACTTATCAGGGACAGTGTTGAAGTCTGAATGTGACTTTATAAAAGAAAAAGATGTCACACAATGCCCAAATTTCTTCTCTACGGTGCAAGTCCAGAAAAAAACAGCACAATATGCTTGCACTGGAAGTTCAGGGAGTCCCATAACAATACTATGTACTGGCCTAGCCAGGCAAATTAGCAAGTTATTTGGCAACATAGACTGAATTGATGGTCTTCCTCGCCACAGGCATAATTATATTATAAACATAAATCCTCACTGGACAATGCAGGAGGAGCGGAGTGTATTCAGCAAGTTAAGCCATCTGCTTCCAGGCAGAATACACCTAATGCATCCAAATCAGACAGATGTCAATCCCTTTGAAAAAGAAAATCCCCTTAGGAAAAGCAAATCCACAGATTCCTAAGAACCCTATTCCATTCCCTTTCACTCCCTCCCTTGTTGCAGATGGGAGAAGAGCAAGTCTCTAGCAGTAATAGGTAACCCTACATACACTAGAGAATCGATGCTTAATTCCTCTCCTTTCTTCTATGTTAACATTTCCATTGTATTTGTCTCACAACTGCTCTTTTCCAACCATTGAATCATTCTCTCTTTATCACTAATATTTCCCTGTGTTTTCCCCAACTATATATAGCCCCCTATCTTTAATAACAGTCACCACAAAGACTGGAGCTGGAAGGGACTGTAAGAATTATTTATTCTAATAACCTTATTTTTTAAACAAATCAATTTTATTGATACTTATTAATAAAGCATAAATCCTTAATTTTAGAGGAAAAAAATGGGGACTCTATCTATTAGATACCTTAAGGAATTTGGTAAGTGAAGTCATAGATAAAATTCCAAAAGCTGATATATGGCACTTCTGGCCTCTCTGGGTTTTCTGCCTCAGCTCAGTTACAATAGTCATCTCAGAGACTTTTCTGACAGTGAGAACCTTAGCATCTGCAAATTCAGTGATTTTTTAAAAGTTAAATATTTTCCCTTTAGCCCCACACCTGACAGCATCTTCTTCTATCAGCGTGGGTGCAGATTTTTATTCCTCGCAAATTCCTTATTCCAGGGAGTTCAACATCATCAATCATGCCCCTCTGACACTCTAGTGGTTCACACGACCAAGCTGCACATGGGGGCGGGGGGCATAATCTTCCACCAGGATTACCCACAAGCTCTCTGAGAAAAGGTGATTTAGTGAGGACAAATAAAGGAATATTGTTAGTGGTAAATGGCTAAATGTTTGTATCAAAGACAACTGCTCTCAATCTAAATGGTGCTTTAAAACAATATCACTTTCTTGAATTAAATTACTTTGTATAGTCATTCCCCATTTGAGTGGAATATAAACTCAGTTAGCCCAGGAGGAGTTCTTAAACCAGAGAGTACAATACTGTATGAAAGATACCTATAGCCATATGCATTTTCATGTAACCCTAAATGTATTAAATGCCTGTGGTAACATGATACTACGCTCAGAATTACTGTAAATATGTGTTTTTGTTTTTAATTAAATAGGTATAAAATCAATTACTGGCCAGACATTGATTTCAGATGACCAATACCTTAAAACAAAGCAAGCAAGAATCTAAAATAAATTTATTATATTCTATTTCTATTTTCGACTTCTCTTTCACTTTGTTTAAGTCAAATTCTCTGGAGAACATCCATAAATGGAAAGATTTATTTGCCTTTAGCAGGAAGATTCCTATCCATGTGCAAAAAAAAAAAGGTGTCTGTTCTACCTTCCATAATTTCAGAGCCTTTGTTAGTAGGCCCCATTAACAGGTAAAAGTGACCAATTTAATGTATAATTCACTCATTCACTGAAGGAACTTTTGGGCCAAGACTCAACTCTAGCCACTGAGGATGTAGTAATGAGCAAAACAAACTCGGCTTTCAATGCTGTTTGCATCTGAATGGAGGCAGAGAGGACCCGGCAAACCAATAATATGTATCACTAGTGATTAGCAATACAGAGAAAATAATGTGGGACACAGACAAATAAGGTGTACTAGGGATGGAGAGAGTTACTCTTCACTATAGTGTAGTCAGAGAAGTCCTCTCTACTAAGGTGGTATTTGAGCAGAGACCTGAAGGAAACAAGTGAGCGAGCCATGCTGATGCAGAGGAAAGCAGCAGATGCAAAGACCTGAAGAACAGCAAAGAGACAGCGTGGCTGGAGGGAAATGAACAAAGGTGAAAGTGGGAGGAATCGGAGACAAAGAGGGAATAGATAATGTAGGACTTTTCTAATAAGGGAAAAGGGAAATCACTGGAAGGTTTTCAAAAAAGGGGTGGCATGACCTGACTTTAAAAGCATCATTTGGCTGTGTCAGAGAAGACAACCTAGAGAGCTGGCAGAGAGACCATTTAGGAGGCTATTGCATGGTCCAGATGTTAGTGGCTTAGCCGAGGGCCGTAGCAGTGGAAGTTGGTAAAGTGTTCGTATGCTGTATACAAATGAAAGTGAAGCTAACAGGATTTGCTCCACTGGAGAGGAAGACTAATGCCTGACATTATTTTATTCAAGCACAACACTTTTAATCCTCAGCATAGTTGCATATACAGCTAATATTAGTTGTTTGAGCCTTGGGATGAATTAGTTTCCGATCCTTGCCTCAAAACACATTTGGATAGAAAAGAAGAGAAACCAGAGATGTTGGGCAACTAAGAGGAGGTAAGAAGAATGCTGAATTGGTAGAATAGTATGCAAAATTATTGAATTTTTTTTATTGACCAATTATTTATTGGAAATCTACTTTTGTACTTCCTGAGCAAGGGAAGAGAGAAAGAAAGAATGATTTAAAAGATAGTATGAAGTGACAAAAATAGAGTAAGGGAATTAGTTGAAGACCGAGTAGAATTTCCTCTAATAAGGTTATGAAGTTGTATTTTGGGTTATAAAAAGGGTACATAAGATCATCTTTTCTCTTTCCATGAATCTTGTCTCACAAGAAATGAATCACTGAATGAAGGGGTCTTTGCTTTCATACATTCCTAACTTCACATATGGACACAAAATCTTGGGTTTATAAATTTTATCACATTATAGCAAATATGATTCTACCTTAAATCTACTGTTAACAGTTTGAGACCATTACTTGAGTCAGAAAGGAGAAACACCCCCTGAGAATCTCACCCTTACTTCTTATAATCAACTCTCTGTTTTCCACCGTGAAATCTCTGACATATCCTGGCTACCAAACCAGTGACTAGTAGTGTCATCATCTGCCCAGATGAAATATAGTAATCACCAGATGAACTTAGAATAGGAGCAAGGGGCACTAGCACTAGTAAAATTAAGGTAATGAGTAAGAAAATGGATTCAATCACAAAGCAGGAGGACAAGGCAGCAAACAGCTGGTGGAAACAGGATTCCATGATCATAGCTTTAAAATAGCTAAATAAGCAGACATCCTGGGAAAAATTATTTGGGGTCACCAGGAGCAAGGAAGTGGAACAGATGGGGGCAAACTGGAATGTCTGTTCTATTTAAATATTTGTTTTATTTTTTCCCTGAGTTGGATGTATTACACAGTTAATAGTAACACGCTGATTCTCAGGAACCAAGTCTCAGCCACTAAATTGACTAATAGCCTTGGCATCCATAAAAATCTATTAAATGAATTTGGTTAGCATTGATTGAAAGCCCCTGTAATCTGAAGAAATAGAGTCATTTCTACAAAGCCTGGCCAGACTGTGCGTTACTGGTAAAAAGAGAAGTGGATTTCACAGAGAGAGATAAAGCTGCCACTTGACTGTATTGATCTCCAATGCTTCACTGAATTTGTGAGGCAAAATAGGCCTTTTGATGGGTGTGAATTGCCCTTTTGTGATTAGTGGTGGAGCATGTTTGGTCTTTTTCAGCTAGTTTTAGTTTTCACTTTGAATGGCAAAAACACTTACCTTAGCTTAGGGTAACTAATAGCTGCTACTCACCTAAACTCCCAGGAAAACCAAAAATAAGCCTGCATGCTGCTTACTTCTGACAGAAAGGAAGATTATAGAAATCTGCTTAACCACACGTGAAGAAAATGAGTTAAACTTACACCATTAAAAATCTCGTGAGAATTTAATCAGAGTGATAGCAAAAGCTCATCACAAACACAAAAAATGATAGTACTTTGCTTTTCCACACAGATTATTACCCTGGGGAATAACAGATGGGCTAGTATGGGAGGCATATGTAAAATATTTATGAAAGGCAAAGTAATTGAGATAGTAAACTCATAAAACAATAATTTCTACTATATTCAGCAGCATTGCAAAAATGAGAATACTTTTTTACATAATAAAATAAAGTGTATTGGCAGAAGCTACAGATGAAACAGTAAAAAGAGAAGCAGAAAATACTAGTTATGATTCCCTTCAACCCATTAAAAAAGTATTCAGGGAAAAAATAGCTGTAGATTCTTGTTGTTATTCTTTATAAGAAGATCTTGAATTTGTATTATCTTTCTCCCCAAGAGTTTAGAGATCCTGACAGAGGGTATGCCCTTTAATGTCCCTATGAAGCAGGTAGATGATTCAAAGCTCTTCTGTAAATGTTCATAATGATGTTCATGGGGTGTATAGAAGATTATTTTAAACTAGAACTTGAGGATTTTCCATGCAGCTATCCTTTGCAATCTTATAGTTCTTACCTAGCTAGTCAAAATACACCAAATTTTTTAAGAAATTAAAATGCAGTGTAAGAGCACACTACAAGGATCAGCTTTACATCAAGTTCCACAACAGCATGGGGGAACATCCAGGAAGGTTTGATACAATCCTAAGGAATGCACGTAGAGACGGTATTAGACTAGTCCAAGGAAGGCAGAAAGGGGCATTAAAACATCAGTTCCTTGTTCTCCTAGACTTACTCCCATGACACATCATTCCTCTTCAATCTCTGAAAATGAAGAACCTGCACAGAAATAATAAAACTTGATCCTGGAAAAGATAAAGAGATTAGTCAGAATGTCAAAGGCAGAATGCCTGCCACAGGGCGCTTGCAGGCTGAGCCAGTTCTCTTTGCAGGAGCAACTGATTGTCATTGCCACAATGTGGCTTGAGAAGCAGAAAGGTCCACCTGCCCCAAAACGAGGCTGCCTAAAGGTTTCATATTTGCTGGTCATTTCTTCAGGTTAAAAGATTTCCCTCTTGAAACTTCCACTGGTTCCCACTTTCTCTGAAATGCAAACATTTATACAGTCATCCAGGAATTATTTATAGAGGGCCTTTTCCTTGACCATCAATAGGAATAAGATAATGAAAAAGACAAGCAAAGCACCTTCATTTTTCTAGTCAAGAGTGAAAAAGACACTCAATAAACAAAAAACAAAATAGCAAGAAATAATCAGGCAGTAACAATTGGGATAGATTTTAAACTGGGTGATACAATAGAGTAACTGGCTAGCTACTTTAGATTAGGTGGCCTGATGACACCCTTTCTGAGGAGATGACATTTTAGATGTGGATGACAAGGAGCCAACCACATGATGATCAGGGGGAAGAACATTCCTGGCAGGGGCAATGGCTACTGCAAAGGCCCAAAGTTCAGAAACAGATTTGTTATGAATGAGGACAAAGGAAAAAATGGGGGAGAAGAAAATGTGGAACGAGATGAATGCAGAAAGATACACATGGGATTTATAAACCAGAGTAAGGACTTAGAGCTCACAGGAAAGCCTTTAGAGGCTTGTAGGTAGGTGAATGACACGATCTGACTTACATTTAAAAAGCTATTCTCACTGCTGAATAGAGAATGTATTGCAGGGAAGCAGGAGTGGAAACAGTGATACCAGGGCCATGGCTATTGCATTTGTCAGGAGAAAGATACCAGTGGCTTGGCCTAGGGCGGTAGATGAAGAGAGAAAAGTAGTTGGATGTAGAGCTGATTGGACTGATGCTAGCTTTGACATGGGGAGAGGGAAGAAAGGGAATAAAGGATAAATTATAGACTTTTGGTTTGAGTAATTCACTGGGTAGTGAGACCATTCACTGAGGTAAAAAGATTAAAGGGTGACCAGTTAAAGAATCAAGTGTTCTGCTTTGGCCACTTGATTTTGAAATATCTAGTAAACATCCACATGGAGAAAGGGCTGCGGAAAGAGCACAAATTGGACAGCCTGGAGCTATCTCCTAGTTTCCAGTGAAATGTGGTTTGAACTTCACCTTATTCTTTCTCTTACCTTAACTATCTTTGATGAAGAAGGGACTTAGAGAAAGTATATGAAGATATTTGGAAAGAATAAAATCCTCGCATATGGATTTATCACTATCACTATGCACCAAATATTTATCTGGCACACACTGTGTTAAAATTTCTTCATTGTAGAAGTTTCAAGGAATGTAGATTATGCAATTCCAGCACTCAAAGACACTGTAGCTCTTAATGGGCTCAAATTGTAAAGAAAATTGAACCTGACTTTAAAAATGAAAAAAGAAAAAAAAATCTCCCAAAGAGTAAAATTGTCACATGACTCCACTGTACCAGTAGGCAGGCACACAGACTTGATTGTTTTATGGGTTTTCTCACATACCTAGACAAATAATCAATGCATAATTCAGGGGGTGCAGCATGCCTAATACTGGGTCTGCTGTAAGACTTCAGTGCCCCAAAGATGGTGAACGCCCCCCCCCCCACTGAATACCATGTAATCTTAAATTCCATAGTTAGTTATTTTTTAATGTTTAAATAAATTTGATGCAGAATGTAAATTTATAGGGCAAGACTATATCCCTTATCAGGCACGAACACATTAGCATGAAATTAAAGAATGGGATAACCAACTGGTCAGTTTGACCAGGGCTGTGGTCAGGTAACCCAGAGGATCAGCTCCTCCTAGGCAGGGTAGATCCAGATGGATGGGCTATAGAGAATGTAATGTAAGGCCACTTCTTTTAATGATTCTCTTGGCTATATGTTTTCTTTCCATGGAGAATGGGGTGGGCTTCCTGCTTTTGTCATCATTCAGTGAAGAGAAAAAACATTAAAAGTTAAAGAGATAACTTGTCTTTACCCAGATTTCTCAAAAAACAAAACCTTAAAAACAAGATAAGATAAGATTGATTGTGGAAAGATAGCGGAGTAGGAAGCTTCAGAAATCAGTCCCTCCACCAGAATAACTATTAAACAGGAAGGAACTGTCTGAATCCACTATTTTGAAAATCTGGAGTCCAGGAGAACACTGTACATCATCCAAGGAAGAGCGGAAGAGGCTGATAAATTACAGTAAATAAACAGCACAGTAAACAACTCTCTTCACATGGCAGTTACCATCACTCATCCCCACTCTCACAGAAGGCAGAAGTGGGATCCAGCCCCTAGTGTAGCTTGCTGGTGCCAAAAAGGGACATAAAAATCCAGTTCCCTAAGATCCCGGGTGGGGGAGTGGGATACAATGCAGTCGAATCATGGATCACAGCGTTTGATTAGCTACTTCAGAGGCTGGGGACCCAGCTCTGAGGGTGACTATTGTTCCACCACACCCCAACAAAGGTGACAGCAGAGACTTAAAGACAGAGGAGAATTAAAGATGGCATGCTTCCTCACAGCTGTGGAAGAAGGTTGAAGGGCTGTATATGCTAGGCAGGTACCAGTGAAGAAAGCCAGCTCCTTCCTGGCCCTTCTCTCATTCCTTCCCCCAGGTAGTTCGGAGGCTGTGCACTCCCTTTGTGGGAACTGGGCATTGTTCCAGCAGGGAAAGACTGACTTAGGAAACTCTTCTTTGGCATGCCCCACTCCCAGAATTTGTCCTCCAGGCAAAAGCCCCTTGAGACAATGAAAGTGTAAGAAACATCAGAGGCAGGAAGCCTGGGGCAAAGTCATACCTGCTAAGTCCTGCAGTGGAATACTGTGGAGAGGGAAAAGTTCTGTTTACTGGAAGTTAGAGGGGTCATTCAAATTCTTGTAAATAGGGGAATTTCCTAAGGCCACTAGTAAGCACAAGCATAGGACAAGACACAGGCACAGAAAAGGCAAGGAAATCACTGCACTTTTCATTCACCTTAGGCTGACCTTTCTGATAGAAGGGCTGAACTCTGAAGGAGAGTGCCAGCAAACACAAAGCCAATTTTCAAAGATGGTGAAAGGTGCTTTTCCTTAGGTTTACTGGGTTTTGTTAGCTCATGATAGTCAAGAAAATCTCTGTCATATCACTTGCTGGATACAAACTCAAGAAACAGACATCTTGGGACAAGTCCCAGACTTAACATTTTAAAACATTAAAATGTATCACTGTGCAACAGAAGATACAAGACAAACCAAGAAACAGGAAATAATGGCCCATCCAAAGGAAGAGAATGAAAATCCAGACACCATCAAAGAAGACGACCAGATTGTGGACATAATAGACAAAGACTTTTTAAAAAATTATCTTCAGTATGCTCAAGGAGATGAAGGAAAATACAGAGAGAAAAAATAAAGAATATCAGGAAAACAATGAATGAACAATACGAGAATTCAATAAAGAGGAATTTTTTAAAAGGAACCAAACAGAACTCCTGCAGCTGAAGACCACAAATGATATGAAAAATTCCCAGGAGGGTTTCAAAAGCAGATTGAAACTGGCAGAAGAAAGACAACTGAAAAGAGGCTGAGGAGCAGAAAGAAAAAAAAGAATTATAAAAAGCAAAAACAGCCTAAGAGACGGCAGGGACACCATCAAGCATACTAATAAATGCGTTATGGAATCCAGGAAGGAGAAGAGAAAGAGAAAAGGACAGTAGGAATATTCAAAGAAATAGAAAACCTCTGAAACTTAAAAAAGACATGAATATGCACAATCAAGTAGATCAGAAGGAAAAAGCTGAAAAATATGCCCCACCACATACTGATCAAACTGTCAAATGAAAAGTACAAGGAGAGAGTTCTGAAAGCTGCAAGAGAAGAGCAATGTGTTATGTACAAGGCAGTCCCAATTAGATTAAGTGCCAGTTTCCATCAGAAACCTTGGAGGCAAGAAGATAGTAGGTTAAAATACTTAAAGTGCTGACAGAAAACAAATGCCAACCAACAATTTTATATCTGGGAAGACTTTCTTTTAAAAATGAGTGAAAGATTAAAACATTCCCAAATAAACAAAAGCTGAGGGAGTTCATTACCACTAGACCTGCCCTACAAGCAATGCTAAAGAGAATTCTTCAGAATGAAAGGGAAGGAAAATAGAGTGGACCAAAGCGGCATAAAGTAAAGACCTACAATTAAGGCAACCATATGGACAATTACAAATTCCAGTACTTCTGTATTGTACTTTTTATGTATAACTCCACTTCTTATTTCCAATGGTGCTAAAATGAAAAAGCATGAAAAGTAATGAAAAATCTATGGTTTTAGACATAAAATGTACAAACACATAAAGTGTAACAAGTAGAAAATAAGGAGGAAGGATGGAGAGGTATAGGAACAGTGCATGCATATGCAATTGAAGTCAACTTGGTATCAAATCAATATGATTGTTAAAGATTTGGGATATTAAATTTTAACCCCTTGGTAACCACAAAGAAAATATATGAAAAATATATCCAGATAGAAATGAGAAGGGACTCAGTATGGTACAATAAAAACAAATAATATGAAAGTAGGGATTATAACAGAAGACTTGAGGGACAAAACGGTATAAGACTTACAAAGACTAAATAGCAAAATGGGAGAAGAAACTATTGCATTTTAAGTAGTGACTTTAAATGTAAATGGATTAAACTCTCCAGTCAAAAGGGAGAGATGAACAAAATGGATAAAAAAGCACAGGCCAGTTTATGCTGTTTACAAGAGACTCATCTTAAATTCAAAGACATAAATAGGTTGCAAGTTTCAAAGATGGGAAAAAATATACATGCAAGTAGTAACCAACAGAAAGCTGGTAGCTATACTAACATCAGATAAAATAGACTTTAAGTCAAAAACTGTTATGAGGGACAAAGATGGCCATTACATGTATTGATAAAGGGGTCAATTCAACAGGAAGATGTAACAATTATAAATATATATGCACTTAACAGCAGAGCCTCAAAATATATGAAACAAATACTGACAGCTTTGAAGGGAGAAATAGATGGTTCTGCATTAATAGTAGGAAACTTTAATATACCACTTGCAATAATGGATAGAACATCTAGACAAAAGATCAATAAGGAAATTGAAGACTTGAATATATTCTAACTAGACAACATAACAGACGTATATAGAACACTTCACGCAACAACAACAGAATACACATTCTATTCAAGTGCACATGGATCATCCTCCAGGATACACCATATGTTAGGTCACAAAATAAGTCTCAATAAATTAAAAAATATTGAAACCATACAATACTTTTCTGACTACAGTGCAGTTAAGCTAGGAATCAGTAACAAAGGGAAAAATGGAAAATTCACAAACATGGAAATTAAGCAATGTACTCAAATAACCAATGGATTAAAGAATAAATCACAAGGGAAATTAGAAAATATCTTGAGGGTAATGACAATGAAAATACAACATGCCAAAACTTATGGGATGCAGCAAAGGCAGTGATGAGAGGGAAATTTATAGCTCTAGATGCTTACATTTAAAAAGTAGAAAGATTTCAAATCAGAAACCTAATATGAAAATTTAAAGAACTGGGAGCAGATGTGGCTCGAGTGGTTGAGCTCCCGTCTCCCACATGGGAGGTCCCAGGTTCAGTTCCCAGTGCCTACTGAAAAAACAAAAATTAACAACAAACAAAACAAATTAAAAAATCAACCCAGGGAAGCTGATGTGGCTCAGTGGTCAAGCGCTGGCTTCCCACATACAAGGTCTGGGTTCAATCCCCAGCCCCCGGTACCTAAAAAAAAAAAATTTTTTTTTTTGAAAGAACTAGTAAAAGAAGATCAAACTAAACCCAAAAGGAACAGAAGAGAAGGAAGTAATAACAAAGATTAGAGTGGGGATAAATGAATTAGAGAATAAAAAAACAATGGAGATAGA